>JAVJGI010000057.1:77500088-77517029 GCA_035590275.1 Ibycter americanus | reverse complement strand
AAAAAATAGCTGGACATTTGCAAATTGCTCAGGACTCTTTCCAAATATTCAGTGACTTATTAGTGGTAATCTACAGTAAATCCCATCTTGCCAAGCCATGGTCCTCAGGAACTCAGTCCTTTGTAACATAGTCCCTTTGTTGTAAGTTATTCTGATCGAGGAGGCACAGCCCTTTCCAGAATGCACCACACACAAACAAGCCCTAACACAATTTATTTTGCATCAATATGTTAAGTAACTTTTTACTGATACCAGATTTAAGGTAGAGATAATATTTGTTAGTATGGGAAGAGGTTGTAATGGTTTAATCTAGAAAAATAATTATACTTGATTGAGGTACTGTTCCTTCAAAAGAGGTTAATTATATATTCCCTTTTGTCCCCCCCTCCAAAGTGACAAATTATAAAGTGAATTAATCAAAGCAGAAGTTAGGGTCACCTTGACACATACTTTTCTGTCAGCCTCGTTGATGTCAACAGATGTGTAGAGCAACTGCAGACCACCAGCTGATCCGCAGGGCAGGTCAGGGATGAGCATCGTACTCTAAATTCCCTGTATGGTGCTGGCTGTTACAGTCGTAATTGGTTTTTGTGATCTTGACGCACAAACAGACTTTCTAGTCTGGGCTAACTTTTCTTGTAAGGAAACCATAGTTTTAGCAACAGTGGTTGAGCACTTGTCTCTTTATGTGCCTTTTGTGGCCATATTGCTTTGAGGCATTAGTGACCTTAGCTGCCTGAGACAAGGAACAAATTTCTCCAGTGAAGAAATTTGCAAATTTTACTTGGAAAGCTTCCACCGCTTACGCCTAAGCAAAGTCCGCACTCGGCACCAACAGGGCCATAATTTCACCTGGACTTGCCATTATTGACCCTTCCAGTGTTGTATAACCTTGATGTGTAGAAACAGTTAAAGTCAGGTTTTCTCCCCAGAATGCACGTGCATATGGCAAAACACACTTGGAACATTTCTTACATACATCTGTTAACCTTTGACCACGAGCCAGGAACTGAAAACAAGCTAGAAAGGATCCCAGCAAGTCTAGTATCTCCCCTGAGCCTAACCTTAGTATACTGAGCCCAGCCTAGTATCTCTCCTTAGCATTCTCAGTACACCTAGTCCGGTCCTTTGGCAGAATTTCTAAGGATTTTCAGGAATACAGGATCAAGCTGTTGTCTGCAGCCTAGGGCCTTGTGCTGTCTCTCTCAGCTACTGTCATACATGAAATGATATCACAACCTTTTGAAACTTTTTCATGTCTTTTGGGAGATGCGTAGGTACTACCATAAAATGTTATAAAACTTATCTTCATTTGACAGGGACTTTGTTTTGTACTGCTTATAGAAATATCTAGCTGTAAAAAATGTGTGGGACTCAACTCACCCACCTTTAACTGTCTGAAATTTAGTTCTTCTCATCTAGAAGTTTTTATTTCCCTCCATGGATATAAAAGGGCAGGAAACAAACAGTGATAAAGTAGAGCTGGTGTCTTGATTTCAGGCTGGGTACCCAACCAAATCCTCTTTGTCTGAAAGAGATTTCTCCAGCTGGGCAAGACTGTCGCAGTGTACTGTAGGTGTCTTTCCTTCTCTCATTGTCATTTTGAACTGGTAATTTTTTTCGAAGGTTTCAGGTGTAGAAGGCTTACAAATAGAGGGCAGTTCAGGGAATATAAAACAAGGGATGATCTAACTTCTACACTGTGCTTTGCTCCGTGAAGGGGATGGAGGGAAAGAGGGTCTTCAGTGGAGCACAGATCCTCTTTGGGCTTCCACCCTTGTGCAAGAAAAAGATGTCTGGCATATAGGTTCACATCCTAACTCTTTGATCAGTGCAGCAGAGTGGACTAAGGACAACCTTTGCTTTATCCTGCCACCATCTGCAGGACCACTTTGGAAACCAAAGTGACCAAGTTTCATGTAGTCTGTCGTTCGAGAGCTGTTTATCCCAAACGATGTGTGTCTGATTGAGCAAACCCGTAAAGCTGTTGCCACGACATAGGCACCACACATAAATTACATTCTCTATTCCCAGCATCCAGGTTGAAAAAATAACTTCACTTTTTCTGGACAGGAAAAAAAAGGAAATCCTTCATTCATTAAAAAAGCTATCTGCTACAAATTACTTAGTTATAGATACCGTCTGCAATATCTTTCTTTACTGGCAAATGTTTTAGAAGCAGAACCAGATTTTTTAAAAAAGTCTAGGGGGATAAGAAAAATATATAAAGTAACCTAATTTTAGAGTGTCTGGGGAAATCCTTAGCCCTGAGTTGATTCCTGTCTCAGCTCTGCTGCAACTCAGATCTGTACGTGTCTCCCTGAAGCTGACATCCAACCCCGTGTCTCCAAAAACATGCAGCGCTGTCTTCCATGTTGACACTGTTTTATAACTGACTCGGGGATTAGAACTGATCCTCTGATGTTTTGGGTGAATGACTGAACTACTGGTTTATGCAAAGCCTGGCTGTATTCCCAAGCCATCCCACCCTGCCTCATTCCCTCTCACTTTCTGTCCCAGCTCATAAAAATATGCTCTCAGAGAAATTAAACTGGTGTGGGACAAAGATGGAAAAACCACCCAGGAAGCAAGCCTCAGTTCCAGGACAGTGCATGGACCTGCTCACACCTCTTACTCCCACAGCAAAATTACCAAATTTCTCTGTCAGGCAAGGATTCGCTCCATCTGCAGCACAATTTTCCAGAATTCTGGTACCGGAGACATTTAGTCAGCTGCCTGCACTTACATGTAGCTTAGTAAAGGAGGACAGATGAAAAGCCACGCTGTAAATCAATGGCAGAGTTTGAGTCATCTTTCTCACAGGAATGTTGGCCATGTCTGCTGGTGGGATGCAAGCAGGGAGGTTCACCCTGGGTGCTCATCTAGAAGTCAGTCTGACTGCTTTAAGGTGAAAGGAGGAAAGCAGAGGGGAAAGGTCCTTCCTCTACAATCCCACAGCTTTGCTTTGGGGGACAACTGTGAAAAACTGTCAAAAGTGTCCTGTCAAAATACCCAAGTCCTACATCCACAGCAGCCAAGACATGGCTAACTGTACATATGAGAAGCTGTCCCTTGCTTCATTCAGGTAAAAAAATTATTTTTTTTCCTAGGACAATGCAGGTAAGGGTGGGGTTTAGGCAGCAAAAAATTTAGAGAACTGTAAAGCATCAGGAAGTTACAGCCTGAAACTTTCTGACTTAGGCACCCTGGTAAATTGTATCTGAATGTTTTTTTCCTTTTTCCTCTGATTATTCAGTGTAACACCTCCATTGGTAAAATTTATAAATGCCATGCGAGCCAACAGACAGCTTGAGGGCAAACAGCAAAGCCCGTCAGCTCTCATAAGCTTGCATGGGACTGCTTGATATTTTGCTGCCTTTTTGCTGGGATGGCGTTTGGCTTTGTTGGTGTCAAGTGAGGGACACTGCAAGCATTATTAACAGCCCCCAGTCACACAGACGCCTCTGAAGCAAAGGCAGTTCATGGTTCCACTATTGCTTATTTTATGAGAAGCTTGTTAATGCTTTTATTCATCATGTACTTCAGGCCAAAGGATAAATGTACACTTGTTTATATGAAAAGTCAGTCTCTGTCTACAATAGCTTGTATTTCACACACACAGAGACACATACACACACACCAGAAAGCAACACAAATCTAGGCTCAGTGACAATAAAATAAAAAAAAATAAAATAAAAAAAAAAAAAGCCCTTGATTTTGGAAGTAATCCAAGAATTTCAAGCTCAGTTTCTCCATTCACTTCATCCTACCCTACTAGCTCTAGGACGACTCCACCACAGGTGAAACCAGCCTGCGGGTTGTGCTGCCCACGTGGAAGCAGCCAGAACCGCACCTGCCCCTGACAGAAGTAAGGCTGGCACCAGATCAGCCCCACCAAAACTCACTATATTCCTCAGAGTGAAGACCCAAGTACTTTTCAAGGCTTTATTCCTGGGAAAGGGCTTATCCTTCCTGTCGGCACTCCTCACCTACAGGTCTGGACTCTTTCATTAGCAGTAGGTGAGTTTCCTTTCTTAGGTGAGATGCTCAGGCTTCCAAAATATTTATTTGCTTTCTCTGATTTTCATTCCCCCAAGTTCAAACTTGCTCAGTGAAAATAATGGACGGAGATCTAAAATGGAATAAGTAATTGCCTGATAGCTCCTTGCTAACTCTTTAAAGTGCTGTGCAGCTGCTGATGTAATGTTTGTGCTGGCATCGCGGAGTGGAGCCCTGGGAATAAGGAATCTGATTTCAGAGAAACAAGAGCTAGCTTCAAAGAAGTGAGCAACTCTCCCCAGCTGATAGAACTTTTACTGAAGGAAAACAACAATGAAGTAAGAAACACACAAGCAATATCTCCTGTTACTCCTCTGCAATCCTTTTCAAAACTTTCTTCTCATTTATCTGATTATGCACTTCCGTTTCTAAATTCTCCCTTGTGGTGGTGTTACCTTTTCTGTTAGTTTAGGTGTTTGATTGTAGATTTCAGTGTGAGACCACATTACTTCAAAGCACATTATATTAGCTATTAAGGGGGGGGGGGGAACTCCTGTAATTGCAATATATCCTTGGAGGTCTCTCCAGAATGGGAAACCAATCTGAGGTATATTAGATGCGAATTTTTTTTAATATAGATTAAAAGGGTATTATCCTGTAATAATGAGCTAGTCCAGTTTTTGTTCACTGGTGCTACAGTATTTAAATACTACAGCTAATCTAGTTTCTCCGTATTTAGCCAGGAATGAGCTGGTTGAAATAAACACTTTGGCCACCAAAGTATGTGCTTGGCGTTTCAAGAGAAGGCTGAAAAACACAGAGTGCAAGAGGCTATGTGGAAAGCTTGTGTGTTTTAAAATTTACTTTTCCAAACAAAAAAGAGGAAAAGAAGCAGTCTTCACCAGCCCAGCCCTCCTCTGGTTTCACCTAATACCAGTCTGGCAGCTTTCTTTAAGAGTAAGTCCAGATTCTCACAGCTACAGATCTAGTCACTTCTATGGTGAAAATTCCTGGACTGAACAAAATCAATATACCTACACCAGCTATGTCATTCCAATTTACACCAGCCAAAGAACTGTTTATGAGCAGACCTCCCAATGCACATTATTGACGTGCGATAACATCTCTGCCTTTCACTTGTGGAAGATTTTTCTTTTTTCTCTTAAGTTTCCAAGCACAATTTCCTGACACTAATAGGTTGGGATATTTCCGTGGGAAGGCTCTGTGAAAGTTGTTCTTTGAGCAGGGAGAGAGCAGCACCGGTTTGTTTAGTTATTCTGAGTGTATGATGGATGAAATGTCAGAAATAATTCCACAGGCTGCTGATGCCTAATCCCAGAGGACAAATGCCTGCATTTGAAATCCCACTGCAGGTTTAATTTGCCCAAATGAATCCCTGTTGCAACACCTTTTGTTACTTTTGCAAACAGTAATAAAGTAATGCTGACAAATTGTAAACCAAACGCAAAAGTACCCTGGAATTATTAAATATCACTCACAACTAAATTTAGCTGGTAAAATTGTACGGTGGAAAGAGCTTTCCGTAGGAAATACTTTCTCTAGTCCCCATCACTTAAGACACTGAATGTCTTTGGACTGCAAAAGTTTTGGTGGTACCTGAGGGCACGAGGACACTCGGGAGTCCAGTCGATGCTTAACACAGCGTGGTGGACGTAAAGATGGTGGGCTTGCTTCTCTGAATTTGGAGCATGGGAGACAGTGGCTCGGGCAGCAAGGTGAGACCTTTCTACACTTTCACAGCAGTAATACAATATAATCAGCACAAAACAGAAAACCCGGTGGGCTTCTCACTCCTTGGGGTGCGGAAGGGTCTGGAAGGACAGCCTTCCTCAGGGATGGGAAGGCATAGGTGGCCAGAAGGACAAGCAAAGAGAGATCAGAGGAGAAAACGCTGTATATATTCAAAGGCAATTCTGATTCTACATTTACTACAGACAGTAAATAACAATTGACTTAATATAATCTAAGAGTTAGTCTTCACTTAACTTCTATGGCCTCCCAGACGCTAAAACCAATTATACAACCTTGACAGTTATTTTAAGATCTGCCTGTCCTTATTTATTTTGCATTACCTGAGTCCAGGGAAAAGAAGAAGAACCTAGCCCTCATTTTCAGAAATGTCTGCTGATTTTCCAGGCATCAGTGTGCACCTATAACTTACTGGGTGGGAAAAGCTTTAGCCTCAGCCTGCACGAAATGCACATGTGGAGAATTTGGTAGCCATTCATTTCTCTCGCTGCGCTATTGGTATACAACTATTCTGTAAAGACCATTTCCACCTGTTCACTCCGACTGCAAGTAAGAGTACACTTAAAGTGGGAAATCAGACCCTCGCTGTGGATTGCTTCTTATGGAAACAGCTCCAGCACTTCGCTCCAAGCTGGGTGGTCAGACTGTGCTTCTCCTCCTCTTTATTTACCATGGCTGAATGTTACTTACAGTGTAAAAATGCCAATTTAAGAAATATAAAAATATCATATAAGTTTGTAAAATCACTATTCCATATAAGCAATGTAACAGCTGCTTTTCTGGAACAGCAGTAATGTAGAAGACTGTATTCTATTTTAGATGTCATCTTCCTTTTTTTCTTTTTTTTTCTGTAGGGATGCTGCATAAAGATCTTGGATAAAAAGAAAGGTACTTCACAAGGTCCTTGACTAGACAGAAGTTGGTACACAGGATTCACTTGGTATTAAGAGGCAAGCTATTCTGTAAACGGGTTTGAGATAATATTCTACCCACCGTAGCTTATGGATATTTTCATTATGCATATAGATGTCTAATCCTTTTTGAATCCTACTAATCTCTTGGCCTAAGTTATACCTAGTAGCAATGAGTTCAACAGGTTAATTACAGTCTTTGTTTAAAAAAGAAAGAGAAAAGGAGGAAAAAAAAGCTTCCTTTGATTACATTTTTTCCTCCCTTTCTGCTTCATTAAACTTTGTTTCTGGAGTGGATAAACAGAAGAACCTGTTTTACTTTCTCAGTACGATTAATTATCTCAAACAGTGCTAGTGTGTTTCTTCTTACTCATTTCTGTCAATCGAATAGTCCCAATCTCTTCAATTTGGATTCATAGGAAAATGTGTGCATTTTATATATTTTTGCAAGGTGCAGTCTATGCCGTGCAGGTCAGCAGAAGGCAGTGAAACCATGCCACTGTGTCATCCCACTCCCAGGACTGTGTATGCTTACATGAAACAGTCTTTAAATAAAAGACAGAAATGATCCTGGGAGCAGAACATGGAACAGAAAAGATGCCCTGAGCCCTGGAGCCATGCTCCCTTTCATCTTCGCTCGCTGGCCCGGCAAATCCTGAATCCTCCCCTTGACCACAGCCGTTCCTCTGAAGGGTGGGAAACATGGGCTTGAGCCGCCCGAGGCAGAAAGGGAAATGGGACCCACGTGTCCCCCTTCCTCTGTGACTGCTCTGACAATAAGGCTATTGCATTACGAGAAAGGGGCAGGCACTATCGCTTTCTATCTCCTCTTCCCGAAGTATTTTAACAGAAAACAGTGATTCCCTTCTCAGCTCACTGAGAAACAAAGGAAAAAAGAATACAAGACCCACACTCATGAGGTTGTTTGGCTACAAAGTGAATAGATGCTTGTGTCAGCTATTTTGAGCACGTTTTGAGGTGCTGGGTAGGAAACACAGGCTGCTCATTCAGCATTGCAGATTGCACACCTGGAGCCACCTACAGCAATATCAGCCTTGGAGGCACTTCAGTCCATGCTCACCCTGGTGTCTTCGGGAGACAGCAACCCAGAGCCTGACTTTCTTACACACTTGACAGGCTGAACTGACTCCTGGACATCCCTGTCCTCTTCACCAGCGGTAGAAGTGGGCTAGACTGCCAAACATTTGTAAGGATGAAATTAGGTAAAATCCCACAGTTCTGCAGGTTTCAGGGCAGTGGAGACAACCAAAGCCTCAAAATCAGATTTGAGACCCTCGCAAGGAAATACAGACCTGACTTTCCACTTTAATATTATTGTTTTGATGTAACTTGGGTGCCACCAACATGGTTTTTAATCTGAGCATTTCCTGCTCCCACTAGAGCCTCTGTAGTTAGCTTGGCCTGACCATCCTGCACTTCAGCGGGAAATAAGAGAGACTTGTTTCATATATTTGGCATGTAGAGTTCAGCTGTAATCATTTGTAATTCTTCACCACTTATTGCTAAACGTTATGGCACATGTTTTATTGGATCGATGGCTTCTCAGTGATACAGGTCCTGTTACGTCATTCTTTGCTGATGATGTCATCAGCCATGACAGCAATTTCACTGAGAACGTACAACAAAAGTGACAGGAACTTCTCAAACCTTATCAAAACACTGCTACACCAAGCAAGGTAACACATCTCTGGCAGTGGCTATCAACCAGTGTTTTGGATGACCCAAAGCTATTTCCAAAACATCTCCCTCACAAGCATAGATCTAAGAATAGCAAGAGAATTGGCTTTAGCTGAGTATTTATTCAGCTTTGTTGAGTTTTACTGAATTCAAATTCCCTTTTCTGATGTTATTTCTGCGTTTAGTTGGACTTAGTGTGTGTATAAAGGAGTTAACTGGTCTGTGTCCTCACCTACCTGGGAAGACCAAGACCAAAAGGCAGTTTGACGTCCCGTTGGAGGAGCTGCCTTGTGACACCAGGGGAGTAGGTTTACCTTGGTGCCTGCAGCTGATACTGCAAGCTGGGCAGGTGGGCAACGCTGAAGGCTGCAGACTGCTCCTCTTTATCTGTTCTAAAGCATGTTGGTCTTGGGATCTGTGTAAAAATCTGTGAATCATGGTCTCCGTTGCTCTGCTTGAAAAGCAAAATAGAGGTTTGTTGTTCAGTGAAGAAGTTGTTGATCATATGTTCAATGATGTTTATACACTAAACATCTCAATTGCCCCTCTTTTTTCCCAGTGACTTTTTTCCACAAGGTGGAATTCCTTTCATAGCAATGACTGTCAATGAGGCACGTTACAAGAAAAGATGTGAGGAAGTAAGTGTTAGACAGTTTGTTCTCGGCTTGCAGTGGTGTGTAAACTCCCACAGCTCCTGTGCCTTCAAAGTGCCTTGCAAATGCTAAATATCTATCACCCCTGTCCCCACCTGACAAAGGCACATCACTTAAGGCTTTAGCTACAAGCAGGCATGGTTTGAAATGCCTGGTGGCATGGTCTGGAAGCCCATGCTCTCACAGAACAAGCTCTGGAGAAGCTGCTCCAGGGCTGGTAGCAGTGGGTGACTCTCAGACATCTCCCTCATGGGGAGATAAGTGCTGTGGACCGTCTCAAGAGCACCGCCAGCATGTGTGCCAGACCAAGGAGTGCTATTTGTGGAGCACCTGAAACCCATCCTTGCACTCAGATCATAATGCTTTCATGAAAACTGTGTCCAAAATGTCACTACTGGTTTAATTTAACAAGTTCCATCACTTTCCAATGGTGCCATGTCTATGAATTACAGCATTAGTACTGCAACCATTACTTGCAAAGTTTACAAACACGTTATCTTTATTCTTCTCATAATTACCCACAAGTCTCAACTATCCTGGAGAACATAATCTACCACAGAGTACTTCCTAATGGGAGATGTGTGCCAGAAAGGAAAATGTTTCTGTAGCTGCAGAGAGCTGTGCTTTTCTGTGAAGAAGACTGTGATGGCAAATTAATCCTTTGAGTACCCCTGACATAACACATAGATCCAGCAGAGCAAATAAATCTCATGTAGCTGACAATCGCTGCATTAGAGACCTCAGCCTCGGCTGTTAGGGCCCCTTTCTGCTGATGACCATAAAGAACCAAGTCAGACAGGGAACCTGTGGGCGACTTGAAGGAGGAATAACCACGTGCCCCTGGGTTCACCTGGAGCAGCTGAGCTCCTCCAGTCACCCTTGGGAAGCGCTATATATCTCCAAGGGATTGCTAATGAGGCATTTGGGATCCTATAAGGACCCATAAAGTCAAAATACACTGTTCAGTCACCCCACCAAAGGCACAGGTTAGCTTAACCCAAAAACTGGAGTCAAATTCTTTTGTGTTCCAGCCCTGATCTACTTAATTTCTTTGCACTAAAAAATGAACTAGAAAGAGATGCAAATTTTTATGACGCTAAGCATTTCCTTCACTTTCATAATATGCGCTATGTGCTACTACTCAATACGAGTGCGACATATGCTGTTAGGTGGGCCCATTAATTACGGTATCTCACTAGACCTTTAAAATGAAAGCTGCTGCCTCTGGTGGTTTAGGTGGAACAGAGATATATAACCTCCTAAAATATCTACAGTAGCCCCAAGTTAACAGCCAGTATTTTTTAATCCTTTTAGTTATATTAATACCCCATTTTTTTCTGGAATGGAGTTTGCCAATATAATTTGCAATTATTACTTTGCATAATAAATTCATCATTTTGAGCTCCTGACTCCGAAAAGCAAATCACTCTGAATATATGATCCGAGGGAAATGAATTTGTTTGTGTGTTTCACCCAGATATACACAAAATATTCCTCCTCCTGGGGCAGAAGGGAAGGGTGGGATAGATTTTAATAAGACAGAAGAAGAATTGAGACAATTTTTATAATAAAATCCTGCCTAAGCCAAGCTCTCGCAGTAACAAATCCCCTGGCAGGAGGCCTGCTGGTGGACTGTGTCCAAGACCTCAGCCTGAACAGCAGCCAGGGGCTCTGCCGAACAAGCCCAACGTGGCTTATCACCTTTCCCCTCCGACTCCTCGCCCCGCTCGGACAGCTCGGGACCCAGGCGCTTCCCCCCGTCCCACTTACAAACAGCCTCTTTATTCCTCGGGAGGCTGCTTTGAAGGATACATCCAGGGTGCCTAACCCCGTCTCGTCACTCTTCCTGCACGCAAGCCAAAAAGCAGGAACGTTAGACTGTCTGGCAGTGGCACCGGGCTGCTAAACTCTCAGCCCACAGTTAATTCACCGCCTACCGTAAGCCCCGTCTCGAGTTTTAGCGTGTAAAGGCGTACTTAACCGTCACTGCTAAGAGTCTTGCGCTCATCGGCTTTGCGGGACGTAGCGGTGGATGTGGGTTCTGTTTACCTCAGCCTCGCAAGTTAATTTCGGTAGCTGCGTTTCCCTTTATTCTTCCTGAGGTTTAAAACTGCGCCGGCAGCTTCGTGCACATTCTTTCCCTTATTAGTTCAGTTCCCAGGCTGACATTTTTGTCTCTGCTATAATATTCATTTAAGCTAACAACTTACTTGCTGGGCTGCTCATTTGAGTCAATAGTCGTGAGGGTTTGCCGAGAATGCTAGCCAGGAGGCAATTGCTTGATGGTGTTTTGTCGCTGCTGTTGTTTCAGAAAAAGAATATAATAATAATTAGAAACAGTGAGTCAGTGCGGGTGCTCTCGTGGTCAGATATCATTTCTTTCATGTTAACTTAAAACCACACGACTTTTACGGTGTATCAACGTATTCTGCGAGTTGTATCCTGCACCGATTTGCAGGTCATGTTATTTCATTTACTTAACTGCTGTTGCAGGGAGTGAGAATTGGTGAAAAATTTGACCTTTTTAGCTCTGTAAGCATTTCACAAGGAGACTCAGAAATCCTTCCTACTCCTGTCCTAATTCCATCGCTTATTAAATATTCGCATTTGGGTTTGTAATCTCACTTGATAAAATTATTCATGTGCCTTTTCTTCCCATTGATATTTTGGCACAGCAAATGGGCAGGCAGATCAGAGTACAACACTAAGATCCTGAGTTGCACACAATGTTCATCTGCCTCTGTGCAGACCAACGACTGCATGTGAATACAGTATTCAGTAAGTGCATGAGGAAATGTTTTTATTAGGCTTTTTTTCATGAGGCACAATGGACTACAGTCGCTTTTTCTTTTTCCTTTTTTTTTTCCTTAAGAAATAAGACTGCCACTTCCATATGTGATATTAAAAAGCTGCTACCCCCATATCTTTTACTTCTGTAGTCAATGCTGAGATCTCAGCCAAGGGCACAGCCTAGGCATTTGCATGTCAAGATGAAAATAATCCATTTTGATCCTCTATAGAAAACGTGGTAATAGTGGAAGAAGCTCAGAAAACATTACCCATCTCTCTGTGCCATGGGAGTCTTCAGGGAATAGCATTCCAGAGAGGGGTGTGATGCTGCAGTGCAGCGCTGCCTGAAATGCTGGGAAGAGCACAAAGAGGAATTCAGACACAACAGAAGTTATCCTGACAAAAATTGTATCTATGCTGATGGGAAGGGGGAAGAAAAAAAAAAAAAAATAAAGACAGAAAAAGAACTGCTGAAATAAAGGCTGGCTTCATCCCATCTAGTGGTAGCACTTAACTGAGATGTCTAAACTCAGGGTGTTTGAAATGTCTAAACTAGGGATGTTGTGACCATAGCTGGTCAGTGGGGAGAGGGAGGATCCTGAGATATTTATTAACGGTAGGTAGGTTGAATTAGAACCAAGATGGATTGGGCAGATACTGAAAGGATCAATTTATATGTAGATTTGCAGCTGGGTGCGCACTGTTGTGTTTGGCCATCAGATCTGTGTTTTCTAAATGCGCTAGGTAGCTGGGGCTAATCTGGCTGCTCAGATCAAGCAGCGTATGCCCGTATGCCATAATACTCTTTTTTGCTCTGTAGACATATGTGTTTCACCATCCAGAAAGCCTTTGGAGAGTGGGGAGGACCATGGCCCCCACCAAAGCCCTGCAGAGCTCCTTCCAGAGCAGAGAGGCACAGTTGGCCCGCCTGCCAGAGGCATCACCCTGGCACGACCGGCAGGGCTGCTCCAGGGCTGTGGGGATCACCACATGCCTCATCTCCGTCCACATCCTCACCTGTGGATATCCCTTCTCCTCTTTGGAGCTGGAAGAGTAACTTCGCCTTCACCTCAGCATGGGAGATGTCTTACTGCAGACGTTGGCTGAGCCAGGCTGAAAGGACGATCACATTTTGAACCTGCAGGACTCCCCTGAGCCAGCTCCCCCCAGGGCTCTCCTCAAGACTCAACATCAACTCCAGGCTCTGGTCTTCAGAGCCACAGCGCTTAACCGATGTTGACTTAAAACTCGTAAGTAATGGGTACAGCTTGTGAAGTCCAAACATATGCAAAGACCAAGTTAAGGAACCCATCAAGTAAAGCAGGGAGGAGAGGCACAGCGATCACACAAAGCCCAACCCTCATTCTGTACTGCCTTGTGTCTCCTCAGACCACCAGCCTCTCCAGCTGAGGCCCCGCTATGCTTGCACATCTGCAAACGTCAACAATCCTGATTTTAAACTTGGCCTTTAGAATATCTATAAAGTGCTGGAGGAAATGCTCCCACACAGCTCGCTCCCACACAAACATTCAGTGTGCAATGCAGCGTGCTCCTTCCTCTTTTTCAAGTCCTGAGGAAACAAAAAGTCCCGCTGGACCAAAAAGAAAGAAAAAGGAAGAAGAGGCCTGGAACTGGAAAAAGCAAGTAACATGAAATAAAAATCATGGAAGATAATGTGCAAGAAATCTGCAGGCTTAGGAGGAAATCTGTTACAGACTAATTTTTAAGTAGAAAAGTATTTGTGTGTGTTAATGGGGTAACGACACTGACGGACAGATACTGGGATTTATGTTTTTCGTTGTTCTTTAGTTGTAATCCCCCTCATTTTAAATGTGCTCTTTATTTATTGCTAGAACCATCAGAGCAAGCATACCCAATCTGTAGGACTGCAATACAGGAGCCAGGAAAATTACTCTCTGTCTCTCTTTTTGTCTCTGTTAGTCCTGAAGGAATCCTCCTACCAAATTCGCATTTCTTTTCTTATCCTTCTCCAAAGCAGAACTGCTCCCATGCTCTTCTTCCTCAGCTCACCTGAGAATTATCCAGGGTCCTAAGTGTTAAGATTGAGATTTTTCTGCCGCAAAATCCTGTTTAAATCTCCTGGATATTTGGTAGGAGGCAAAGATTCAAAATCTGCAAAAATAATATGTGCTAAAATTTGCGGAAGGAATAAAATTAATGCATATGCCATGGCACTACCCTGTACTACTTCCCATCTGGGAGGAAAGAAATAGGCATTTCAGCTTAATAATATGCATGGTTCTCCCATTAGATTCCAGAATCTCTTAATGTAGATACACATCATTTTCTGGATATAAACAAACCACTTGAAGTATTATTTATACTCAAGGCTAGAATGATTGCCATGAGAATAATTGTGTAAAGGCTGGAATAGGAAAACAAAATTAACATTGCTGAATGGTATTCAGGCCTCAGTGATTTGGCAAACTTAGCAAAGATCACATGTCAGTTAAATGACAGATATGAGCCGTTGCAAAAAATATAGTGGTATTTCTTGAAAATATCTGATAGAGTAAAGGTTAATGTTATTAACATTCTGCTTGGTATGTAGTTGGTGTGAATGCAATATGTTCTTTATGATTTCTGTTTTCAAATATCAATGATACTTGATTTTTTTATTAATAGTGTGTAAGGATGTATTGATTTTTTTTCTTTGTAAAAATAATTAAAGCTGTTAAGCTTGGAAGAAAAAGATCTAAACAGATTAAATCCCAACCTACATAACCGAGCCTACAAAACCAGCTCTTCCATCAGTCATTACAGTATTTTGTTCTTCTTGGTTAAATTCAGATTCATTTTATGCTTTTCTTTCTGAGATTTAAGAGTGGCTTTTTTGCAGTTGGCCTCTCCCCATCTTCATTGGGACGTATTTTGTGCCCTGAATCTGTACAAATCTTGTGAAACCAGGAAACACTCCGGAGAAGGAGGGAGCAGCGTGTCCCATCCTCCCAGCGTCCATGGTTCATGGGCTGGTTTAGCCTGCTCTTCCTAAGAGTGCATTAAGTCACAACTGATGCTAGTGTAAGTGTAAGGAATCCACGTGCAAGTGATACGCACAGGATGACCTCTCTGCTGTCAGTCATGCAGGCTAGCCTGTCTTTACCAGGTTGTCTTTGTCCATCTTCTAAAGATAGGTGCCCAACCTCTGCCATCCCCTCCTGGTAGTGTAAGTTCTGCACCCTGCTTTCCATTTGCTTTCCCATCTTTTTTTCTCCCCGGTCCCAGTGTCACAGGCACTGGTTTCCTCTCACGTCCTGAGTAGGGAACTGCCAAGGGTGCTGTCATTTCCATAAGTACTGATGACTCCAGAAATTCCTTCAGCATGCAAGCGTCTCCGGTTACTCATGCAGAGTTTAAGGAACACAGGTAAAAATGTCTTGCCTGGTTTCCAGGTACGTTAGAGCTACGCTGCTCTTACGAGAGGAGGCGAGCTGGGAGCATCACATGTAAAGCCCTCTGCATGGTGAGGAAGAGAGAGATGGACATCATCCAGAAGAAAGTGGTCATCAGAAAAGCTGCAATAATCAACCCCCAGCCAACTTTTCAGAGCAACAGGGGAAATAACCTAGCAAAATTCATGCTATGCTGACAGCTAGTGAATTACAAACAAACACAAGGGCAGGGGAGCCGTGCTGGGAAGGCCCACACCCAACATCCTAAATCAAATGCACCAAAAGCGTTGCCCTCCCGGTGCCGCTCAACGCATGGCTTCGGACCATGATCCCCATGTTCCTGTGGGACACAGGCGTGGTGGAGGCTCATCTGGTGTGCTTGGGCACGTCAGGGGACACAACGCTGTCAGATGCCGTAACATGTGAGCAGGATTTTCCATCTCCTTTCCCACGTTGCACATCTCTGCCCGGCCACAAGCAATGTGCGGTTTGTTGATCCTTTTAACTCCTTTTACCTCTCGTGTTTCACCACATTACATCGAATGCCGTGGCATGCCACTCCCGTGAAAGACAGGCATGTGGCCTAAAGGTAAGTGAATTTTCTATTCGAACCCTTCATTCAGTTTTTGACCCACCACCTCCTCCATTCTGACCAATCTCTTAATCCACTTGATTTTAAAACTGCGCGGGCTTTGATTTTACCCTTTGCTCACCCTTTAATTCTCGTTTCTTATCCCCTAACTCAATTAACGCAGCTTAGTTAAAATTGTTACAAACATCTTTTTTGGGATTATCCTCTTAATCATAATTTTAAAATTAATGGCATATTCAATAATCTGTACTCATGATGTAATCAGAAATTTTAAAAAAATCCTGTGAAAGCCATTTAATAATATTCTAAACTACTCAGCATTTAATTAAGGTTATTAGAAGATTAGAAATGAGATAGAAAGATGAATAAGGAATAAATCTGAAGTCTGTAACCATTGTTTCTAAAACGAATGACCACATTAAGGTCTTCCAAACACTAAAGTGGTAATACATCTTTTCTCCCACAAGATCCTGCTTTAGAAACATACTTTTGTGTTTGGGAGGGGATTAAAATCTTTGAAATTGTTCTATAAATAATGTGAACCCACTGAGTATCAGCCTGTCCCTTCACCGGAGCCAAAATAAGCACCCAAACACCAGGATCACCTCCCTAACCAGAAGAAAAATCCTCTCCTCCCTGCAAAGCTGGGAGCTGCGCCGAGGCTGTTGCACAGAACCCCGTGTGGGAAGATGTTGCACAGAACCCCGCGCTCACGGAGCCCAGACCAGCAGCCCTGCCTACATCTGATGTGCAGATGCGAGGCATAAATGCTGTTTATAGTGGTTTTCACCTCGGACACTCGCACAGATTTCGAGCAGCCTCAGTCTGGTCTCTTTTTTTTTTTTTTTTCCCCCCCCGATTTTATTTCCCTGTAGCCATTCAAAGGTGAAATGCGCCTCACACTAAACCTTTTCTAGGGGGATTTGGGATCTGATTGTGCATTTGTTCTACAAATAACTCCCACCCCAGCCTGCCAGTCATTCCCCTTGCATGATTTCCACAAAAACCTGAGGGAGTTTTTCATGCAAGAGGATTTGAGGGTCAAGCACACTTTAGAAGAGATTCATTTCACTTTTTCTCCCCCCACCCACCCACCCCCCGAAGTAAATTTAAAC
>JAVJGI010000057.1:77383241-77398592 GCA_035590275.1 Ibycter americanus | reverse complement strand
ACTGGTTGTAGGGGCCCCCCCCCCTCCCTGTCCCCCTGCAAAACACGAATAGAAAAAAAAATCCACGACCCTGCATTTGTCCAGCACTGTCACAATATTGAACATACTTGTTTATGCATTCGTATATAATATTTTACTGTATTTTTACTCATTTTAGTAGCCACAGAGCCATTAAATTTATTTTAAACAATTACTTCAAATCAATTCTTTCGCATTAATATCAACACAAACACAATATGTTAAAATAAACTCAAAAATCAGCTGATATGCATATCCCAGAGGCGGTTAATACATCCATCCATATATGTATGTAGATGCTTATGAATATCCTGCTGCTCTGAAAATGACCTGCTATGTTATTTCACCACAATTTGCATTGTTATAATAGGTTATTGACTGATTTTAGGTTTAAGGGACTAAGGTAGTACTCGGTAATGACTCTGTGCTACAAGTTTATTGCAAGCGGCCAAGGTTCATTCACCCCAAGCAATTCAGTCAATAACCAATTTTTATACTTCTATCTCCTTCAAAATTCCAAACCAATAATCCCTGCTTTTTTTTTTTTTTTTTTAATTATTTCAGTATCAGACTAACATTTCCCATGGAAATCAATATGGGTGAGATCCATTAGCCAAAAATCTGCAGCACTGCAATGCAAACATATTAAAAATATTGATCTTGCAGGCTACTGATGTTTTGATTGACTTTAATGTTTGTAAGCAGCAATAACAGAATTTCAATGACTGAAACAAACTTTTGATTAAAATTATAGATTTTTAAATTTTTTTCTATTTTACTGTTTCAAAGGGTATTGCATGGTTTACTTGTTGGCTGTAAATGATCATAGTAGTAAATACTTATTCAGTTTCTCATTTGTAAGTATTAAGGTCTGCCACAGGTTACACATCTTCAAATACACTTTCAATCACTTTTGATGTTTCAGCTTCACTACATCAGATGTATAACACCAGCATGGGCAGGGCCAGACATACTTTTGCAGCACTGTCCCTTGTGGATCCTCACATCTCGCGCGTTCCTGTTACCAGCAGCGACAGGAATTTGGTCTCACTCTTTCCTTTTTTATCACTATCCAACAAACTTCAGCTGATGTTTTCACAGCAGCTGGCCAAGATTTTGCTAAAGCCATGTTCTAAGGCGTGTCCTCCTTCCAAAATAAACAGCTCAACTAAAATAAAGAGATCTTCTGTACTCTGCATCTCTCTGTCTTGGGTATGCATATGCCTTCGTTGCCATACAGTCTGGATGTCTCATCACATGAGAGAAGTGGCTTTATGGGTGGGGAAGCCAAGCATGGAGAAATTAGGGGTACCTTCAGACAACCTAACTCCCACCTTGGTCCTGAAGGCTACGATGCAGTACCTCCAAAGGATGAGAAGGTTTGTCATGAGGAGGCATCAGTCCCGATGGCTGAGCGTAGGCTGCCCAAACGGTTGTTTGCTGCGGGTGACGTGGTTGTTGTTGGCTCTTGTAGCCATCAGACTAGCGCAAGACCTCTCTTTGACTTGGGGCACAGAAAGGCAGGGGAAACTACATATGCCTGTTTGGACAATAGAAATGCAATGGACTACTGTGAGGAGGCACCAGAGATAGGTCCACACAACCTCTGTCCCCAGAAGACCGTACTGGCACATGGAACCTGCTGTATCACCTCGACATCTCCATCACACCACACTCAACAGACAGAGCCTGTACATAGACCTCTGTCTAAACAACCACCTGACAGCAAAGCTATAGCTATATCATTCTGAGGTATGGCAGAGGGATACACCACCTGACGCCCCTTCCAGGCTTGCATTTCCATCATTCAGTTTTATAATAGCTTAAGATACATCCCCTTGGTCAGACTGGATTTCCTCCTGATCTTTCTCATTCAAGAAGGTTTGTTTTCTTTGTGCTTTTTACAGTCCAGCTGGGATCCACCTGAGATGCCAGCAGCGGGCAGACAGCTTTAGGAAAAGAAAAAAAAGTCCACAGAAATGGACCATGTGAATGGTTCTGCTTTTTTTTAAAAAAAAAAAAAAAAATCACAATCCTCTTCCTGCTGACATCCAATTCATGAGCTCCACAGCCCAACCTGACCCATGTGGCCAGAGGGCAAAAATTACCCGGAGCAGGAATAATTAAGGGATAAGGCATGCTGAGATGCCTGGACCATGCAATTAAGCAAGAGATGTGGTACCTGTGCAGCATTTAACACAACATCCACCACCAAGGTACAGCTCCAGGACTAAAATCCTCTTACAAAGTCACTACACACATGGAGCTGGGGTTAATGCACACTACCTCTGTGCACCCCACAGATTGAAGCTTTCCAATGGGGTGTGATGCCCAAAAGACCCATGCCACCAGCAACCCTGGACCCCTCTGGAAAAGCCCTGGGGACCAGACCTGCAGACATGGACTCCTGTTCCTACCTCTCCCACCCAGATGCACACTGTCGAGTGCCGACCTTGTGTCTCTGGTTCTGCTGTCCCGGTGGGGCTCTGCAGTCCAGTTAAGCCTCAATGTTTGAATTACTAATTTCCCACTTTGAGATGCTTAAGCAGAGCAAGCAGACTAGCTCTATCAAGAAGGTGTACACGGCAAGAGGAGAGACAACCTCAGCTCTGCTGTGTGTCTAGATGACCTGATCTAACCGAAGGACCTCTTCTGCTGTGGTGGGACACTAAGAAAAGTGCTCTGTGTTTGCTGTTGAACACCTATAGCAGGCAGTGGTTTTGTCTGCTGGTGCGCTTTGAGATCTTGGGACTGACCAGGAAACAAAACTGCCTCTAAATATGGAATGCTTTGGACCAAGGGCAGACAATTTCACAAGCCAGGCAAAGGTCCCTCCTGTAAACAAGCAGCTGGAGAAGTTTTGCATTGACCATTACCATGACCATGACCATGACTGTCCACATTGAGTCTTGAACTATCTTTAGATTAAAAAACACACCAAACCACACTGACCAACAAACCAAGAACAGTGGACAGTTACGAATCTAACTACAAAAAGAAATGAAAATGGTGAATATCAAAGGGATTGGTAACATTGCAAATGGTATTCTTGTACATCTGCACCGTAAACAACTACGCATAAATTTATAATCCTTGAAACTGAAATACCCTGTTCTCTAAACACTCACAGAACAGGCAGTCTTAGTACTTTTTCATGTACCCTGACAATATGTCTAAATGCGCTCTGAACGCTGCTCCAGGCTGGGGAGCTTATTTCAGGGCTCCAGCGCACCAGCCTCCCGCAGATTCACTGCAGGGGTTTGAAGCGCTGCTGCTCTCTGCTGCTTGTCCTGCCCCTCTGCTGGAACAACAGCCCCCGAGGCAGAATCGGCAGAAATTAATGTACTCGGCACGTTAGCACAAATGCACTTTTTTTTGCAGTTTAAGGTTGTCACCTTGCAGGAGTGGGCACACCCGCCCATAGCCTTTGGTGAGGGAGGTGGTGAGCAAAGGGATGCTCAGAGGCTGAGGCAGCCCCAGTCTATCTCCGGGTCTGTTCACAGCCCAGACTGTAAGTTGGGAAGTCAGGCACTTGCCCATTGAAACACATTAACTTCACATTTTGTCTAGAATTTCGCCAGCCCCAGACAGGAGTAGCCCTGGCTCTGCTGCGGGCTGACCGCTGGAGACAGGGATGAAAAGCTCTGCATCTCATGAGCCACGCTCCAAGCCCCTGACATCGTTTCTCAATTCCAAGTATTGCCTGGGACAGAGTACAAAATATTCACACCATTCATTTATTTGCATATTCATCTTGTCTATCACAACAAAGAGACAAATTTAGAATGGTTTTTGAAAGATTTGTCTTCAGTGTCTAGCTGCATAATGTAATTGCTAGCGAGTTCCTATTTGCATGAAACAGTCTATTATCCACTATTATCCAGTGAAGCAGACTGCCCTCATTTCATAACAGGGACATGCATGGTGCTGTCCCTCTCCTTGTTACCCATCCAAGTTCAGGACACCCACGGCAGACCCGGGTGAGGAGCAGATCCGCACGCCGATTCCTGCCTGTGCGGTGCACCCTGACCCAGCGGTCCAAGCTCAATCTCTGTCTCCAGCTTTGCCTAGGCTAATGCATTCCTGCCCCCACCAGCCTCTGACAATTCACAAAGTAACAATGAGGATGACTTAAAAATTGTGAGATTAAAAAAATAATTTGAGGGTTCTTGTTTTTGAGCCTTGCTGATGTCAGCTGAAAAAATTTCAAGCTGTTTTTCCACACAGCTAGATGGGCAAGACATTTATACTAAAAAGTGCAAGACAGCAATTGATCACTTCACTGCAGCATCTGTAAATAAATATATGGACCACCACCAGCTCACTGTAAAACCATAAATGAGAAGGAAATAAGTTGTTAGTATCTGGTATATGCAATATTGTACGTGGTGGAAAGCACTTCACTGCCAGTGTCACAACGTGCTGACGTCCTGAGATCACCCTACCATCTTTATACACAAATAACAGATGCCGCCATCAATACCTAATTCCATCATCCACGACCTTGAAACTGAATTAGATGAAGAGACAATGAGGTACAACATAAAGAAAAAGTGACGTATCTGGAGTTTGCATGCAGGGATTCGAGCAATGGCTCTACCAAGCCACAGCAAGTGCCACTTCTAATAAATTAGTGACATTGTTGGTAGACCCACTTCGTTTCCCACCAGATCCTATAATGCCAACTCTCCCATTTGGCTGTGCCGAATGGGTTTTAACTGTCTCCCCACTGAACTCAGTGTGAAAAGACATCTACATAGGAGTACTTAAAAGGTCCGTGACTCACCCTAAAATATTCTGCAGCTCCACAGCAGAGCAGGGGCTGTGTATAGGTCTCCTGCAGCAAGCCAGCCTGCATGCAATCAGCCTTCCAATCAGGGTGCTAAACACCTTAAATTGGTCTGTTTTATTACCTCAGCCTTATTAAACTGCCTTTAACTGTCTACTTTTATGTAAGAGACTGACATCTACCCCTGGGCAAGAACAAAACTCAAAGCAACCCAAACTGTCGCCGCCCTTGCTTGCCTTGCCACGTGTGGAGCTTGTACTCTGTTACCAGGGCAAATTACTCAGGACACCCCAAAAAAGCAGAGAGAGAGGTGTGCTGGAGACCTCTGTGACAGCAGGGTTTTGATGAAGCTTCAGCTGGGGGTCAAACCCAGCAAGGTGCTAGGCACCTCCTAAAAAAGCACTCAGGATTGTCATTTCCCAGTGATACCAACAGTGATGGCAACTCTGGGTGCTCAGAAGTTTCTGGACCAGTATTTTGAATTTTGAATATTTATTTGCTTATTTTGAATTAGCAAAGCAACGATACACAAAAAACTCTGTAGGGCCAAAATGCCTCCTCGTATTTAACCTTAAAAAAAAAAAAAAAAGGACCCCCTTCCTGAGTGAATTAAAATGTCACTGTGTGTACTAAGTACCACATCAGTCTATAATGCCAAAGAATCAATTATAGGTTCAGAAATTCTTAAACGATCTGCAGGCTTTCAGGACTTTTTCTTTCAGTTATTTATGTCAGGCTTTCACGGCAAGCCTTGAAGACTGAAATAGGAAAAGAACTTAAAGCATAAAAACATAACATAAAAAAGTTTATGACACAAATGCAGTAAAAAAGGCCAAAACAACCTTTTGGCACTGAAGCATATGCTCTGCCCCCTGCAGCTAAAAGTCACATACTGAGAGTGCATGTTCTGTCAAGAATTACTATTTTCAAGCATGGCTGGTGATTTTGGACAGTAGCACTTAAGAAACCTTCAATCTGGCAGTTTTCTCACTGCACATTTACTAAAGCATCCCCACTGTCCAAACTCCCAGGAGTTTGGGGATCTGACCTCGTGGAATGGGAAAAAAATAAAATAAAAGGTTCCCAGGGTACTGTTTTGATCTGGTCCGTACATTTTTCCCCCCAGCCATATCATTATTCCAATCCGTTCCCTGGAAAATGTTGCAAATGCAAAAGCACTTCACTCCTTTCTTTCCTGGGAACAGAGTGGAAATGAAGCTGGCCACAGCCCACACAATTGCTGTTAAAGGTAGTAGCGTTCTCAGCAAAGAATTATTTACAAGCTGTAAGATCAGGAACAAATTGATCAGCACAATTTATTTTACTAATTTCACTGGTTGCAAATTGCTTGCCTGAAGATGTTCTGGAATTAACATGACTAAAAGGATGAAAAACATTCACTTTTTACTCTTCTGTGTTTTACTACTGTGCTGTACAAAGGGTTTGTTTATTTATTATAAATTACATTAGCCACATGCATATTTTTCTTTTTTTTTTTTTTTTTCTTTTCTGGTTAGCAAATTCACGAAGCAATCCAGACTTCAGTGTTTGGTGAATGTAGGTATTCAATGAATTCGTAAATGGATTGTTCATGAACGCTTTACTGAGGCTTATTTGTTATTCCCTCTGTGTGATTGACCACCTCAGCAATATGATATATTTGTTTTACTCCCTGGCTGGGGACGCTGTGGACATCAAAAACAACGACAAGGGATAGCATCTTCCTGGTTAACACTTCCTAACAGACGTTCTTTTGTCTGTACGTCAGACTGGGGAGGACGCCGTTATCAATAACTGTCAGTCCTCTGTATCTTGCCAAAAACAATAGATAATGTCACCCAACACACCCGCCAGAAATTGAAACTCAAACTTTCATCCATCGATTATCTTTGCAAGTATTAAAAAAAATATTTCTATCTTACATTGCTCCAAAACAAAGCTTTGCTGATTGTATTGTACAGTGTTTATCAGATCTTTAAAAAGTCAGGAAGCATGTTTTCAGAATTATGAAAACAGCTTAAGAACGATGAACCCGAGAACATTTGTGCCACCTGGATTTTCAGTCCCTTAGCTTTTAGTTTTTCTCTGCCTAACTCCTGCCTATTCATACAGCCATGGACCAGCAGGTGGGACAGAGATGCCTCAAGGTCCATGCCTTGGCCCACAGCAGGACCTGCTGCACCTGCGTGCAATTTCTGGCAAACACCTCTCTAACCTGTCCTTAACCACCTCCTCCCGTGGCAGAGAACCCGCAGGCAGTCTCCTCCAGCCACACCGTTAGAAAGTTCCCCTTCACATCTAACCCAAACCTCTCCTGCTGTGATTTAATTTATCCCTTTTTGTACTATTTACGAGGTGCATGGAGGAACAGACGGTTCCCTTCTTCTTTGCAACAGTCTTTCACACACACGATGACTTCCACCATGTTCAGTCCTCTTTTTTTTTTTTTTTTTTTTAGGTTAAGCCTTCTCAGTTTCTTCACCCCTTTTCCAAAGGCCACGTTTTCTAGGCTTCACACCACTTCTGTTGCTTTCCTTTGCAGGTTCTCCAGTTCTTCTGCTTTCATGGGCTGTGCTACCCATCAGCATACATAGCCTCCCAGCTGAAGCCTCACCAATAGTTTTGCAAGCTATGGGCTTATTTAGACATTTCAGTGAAAGCTTTGTCTTTTCTGCAGCGATGCATCGTTGTTGACAGCCTCTATCTGCTGCTGCAAAGCGTAGCAATTTATTCTCCAGGGGGGAAAAGCAACTATCGCTCGACTCCAGCTCCTGTGATCCGCTCTGTGCAGCCTCTGATAAATTCACCCCTGCACAAGCCGCACTCCTCTTCTTTGGGGTCCCACTTCTGCTAGGTCTGGATCAAAATCTGCCGTTGCTGTGATCCCAGTACTGTGCGGCATGCAGTACCTTTCAGCAGTCGGGAGCAGCAGTGCTTTCATGTCTCATGGCAGTTGATGGGAAGAAAGGCTGCCCCTCAAAGAGGGACTGGAGAGCAGCTGCTGCCAGTGTCAAGGCACGAGTAGTACCGGTTCAGCACTGCCTTCCCTTGCTTCTGAGTATATCCAGAAACAGAAAAAAAATCTTTACATTCCTTTGTGAGTAACCATAGAGTTACCCAATTCATTAAGACACAGCCAAACTCTGGTGCTTGTGCCATGTGCTCCAGAAATTCAGTTAACTGCTGTGCAAGGGGCCCCAAAGTTTCCGTCTGGAGGGCAAAGATGCCGCTTTAATTCTGTTGCGTTATTGCTATTTGTTGCCTTGTACTACCCTAAGCAATTAGCTGAATCCAAACAGTCCCCAGATAATAATTCTGGAGTGAAGCAGATACTCACGTGGCAGAAACTTTGCAAAAACTTCCTTGTAACTGGAACGCATGGAGGAAATAAGGAGGCACGAGGACATCTAGTCCTAAATGTGGAGACTAATGGGTTTTGCAGACCTGCCTCAGCAGTCTTTTCCTCCCAGCTCTGACAGCTGGACCAGAAGAGAGAATGTGATCCCACTTCTTTTTTGTGGCAGAAAAGGCATAGAAAAATAGCCCGTTGCTTCTGAATAATCATGTCCAGTTTTGCTAGGGATGAAGTTTTCTGTCCGTTCAGGAAATGCAACTGATGCCATGGCAATCTACGCAACAAATACTTGAAATCAGGTTTTTTTCCTCCTTCTGTCAATCAAAGCAAGGAGATGGGGATGGTTAGAGTAGGTCAGAAAAAGTGTTGCATGGCAGCTATACAGGCAAAATGCAGTCCATGTGAAACCTTAGAAAATTTTATTTGCAACCAACAGGTGAGGTCACCTTTGCACACACAGAACATCCTTCGCACATCTTCTGCAGAAAAGGCAGGGCACAGCCAGCAGCCACCCAGCTGTGCACGACAGCTGGCAGGCTGTGAAGGGCCACCAGCAGATGAGATGACCCATACGGCTACAGGCTGAAACTCCAAAGGGTTTGCGAGAACCCTGAAGGGGTCATAGTCAGCCTCAGTTTCTTTATGCATACCGCTTTCTTGGAGAAAACTGTGGAGCTCGAGACAAAGACCGGATCACTGACGCGTTCAGAAGCTCACGAGCTATTTCTTGTTCCCGTCCACACCTCAAGGGTCCACTCACTTCCATGCCCAGAGTCAACTGAGTTTGCCACCTCTCTGATGCTTAAAAGCTAACAGTCTGCCCGATTCCCTCTCAGCGTGCTACAGCCTTGCCATGGGCACCTGTATGTGTACGGCCAACCTTACAGCTACTGCCCGCAGGAAACGAAAACCAGCTCTGCCCTTGCTCGCAACCGCAAAGGGTCACGTGCCAGCCAGACTTTTGTGCGTGCAAGTGTTGTGTTACTATTTATTGTTGTTCCTTGTGTAAGTAATGTTTTCCTTAGCGTGACTGCTTTACTAACTCTAGTCATTGTGGCTTCATTAATCTTAGTTAATAAAATAAGCGTCTGAATTAAGTAAGGGCTCTTCTATTTCCCTGGCACAACTACAGCCCTGCTAATCTATCAGCTACCGCAGCACACCACTACGGATTTTGGTGGGAAGCAAGGAAGCTGTTGAAGGTCCTGAGACCCGGTGCTTCCAGCTCCACGGTGCCCCCGGAGCCACAGTGGAGCCCGTGGGCAGCACGAGGCTGCCCTGCAACACCCGTGCTAATGCTGCTCGTAATGACAATTCATTACGGGTGCTTCTCTGAACAGGCTGTTGGAGAAGAATGATGCTGCTCAGAGGCACTGCTGACAAAAACAGTGTTGACACAGAAAGAGTAAAACAGATGTACTTTTCACAGGGTGGAAAAATCCAGAGGCAGTGCGCTGCCTCCAAGCAGCAAGTATGTAAGAGTAGCAAGTATATAAGATAAACAGATCAAAGCTTCCTTACACAAACATCATGGATCAGCATGGGTCAGGAAAACTTAAAATACACCAAAAGCCCATTGGCTTAAAAATCTCCTAAAAGCTTTGAAGTCCTCGGAAATGCAAATTTCCTGGCAAAGTATAGGAACTGTATACCAAAACACATGGGAAACTAGGATACACAGGTTCTGCAGAGAGCCGGTTTTTGTGCCTCAGATTTTTGGTTCTTGCCTAATACATACATGCAAGATCTGAAAATAAAATTCATCCCCTCTACCCCACCTAGAGACAGGTGTCTCGTATGGACTTGGTGCATCTGCCAACAGAGCTTACAAAACTTTCTGGAAGATCGTCGTCGTAGAGGGAGGGAGCATGCATGCTTTATTACAAGTAAACAATTAGAAGAAAGTTAATCCAGAATGATTAAAAAGTAACAGATCTGCGACCATAGTGGTCCAACCCACACTAGGTCTGCCCTTCTATACGTACAAGGAATTTGAGATGAGGCAGCGGCACGATAGGGCAATGCTGCCCGAAACTGATAAACCGATGCTCCCTGCTCATAGCCTATTTTTAATTTTTAAGAAAGAAATCAATGAGCGCAGATAAAACGCAGAGGGCTGTAATCCCCTGGAGTGATCTTGTCACAACATGTGTTACTGCAGTTCTACACTTTTACCTTTGCACTTTGTTGTATGTAACAGAGCAACATAATTAACCACTGGTAGGTAGTGTTTACGTTAGTTCTCAAAAGGTTAAGAAGCTGATTATAGCTAAAATCAGCTTTGCCTGGGGCTTCACTGGCTCTGTGTAATCAAATTAGACAAGCAGGGCACAGTGTCACCTAACACAAACCAGTGGCACTTTCTTCTCTGTTTTGACCTTTTTCATTAGATGAGCAAGCCAGGTTTTAGCTTATTCCAAACATTTTGAACAGATTAGTTTCCAACAAACTCTGAGTGATAAGCCAGGCATTTGTCCATATCATTTTCATGAGCGACTCGGTGACACTGCACTCAAGAGTTTCTTCAGGAATAGTGTCAACTTTGCTTTCCCCCCAAATAACCGCTTGATTTAATTATTTTTTCTTTTTTTTTTTAGGGGGTGGAAAAAGTTTCAAAAGGTGAATGTCAACACTTCAAATCCCCAAATACCTTTCGCTGCCGTCTTTGCCTTGGACGTTTTATCGTTCTGATTCTAGAGCTGTGGAGCAGTCCCTCCAATCCAACAGCAAACAGAAAACTTCATAAACACGGTGGATAACTCATTAGCATTTCTAAGAAACCATGGGTAACCCACTCGGTAGAGTTGCGGCTCACCCTCTCTACACAGCCGCGCTACTCTTTGAAGTCAAGCAAGGTGAACAGTATAATGGAGGTGTTTAAGGAGGTTTAATAACGTAGAGAGAGGAGCAAGCCAGCCCAACATCAGAAGAACGCTTTCTGCACGGCCGTACCGTAACTAAATTTAAATGCAGGCTGCAGCGCCGGTGGCTTCCACAATCTTGGCATCTTTGAACATAAAGGGAACAAAAGATTAAACAGGCAAAGAATACACAAAGAAAAGTAATGGTAAATTTAGATAAAAACCTGCAAGTTAAGGAATGCACGACGCCTTCCTGAATTTTCTGCACTAATCTAAAAAACAGTAGCTAGCTACGTTTGTTGAATCTTTACATATTTGATCCTTAACTCCAACTCCAGGTCTGTCTGCGTACATACTGCGGCTAACTTACAGAGCCTTTGTGTCGTGAAAACAAGCAAGCGTATGAAACAATAGCTTATGCAGATGATTGGTGCTTATTTATTTACAGCCAATAAAATCAAAACTTGTTATTTTAATTGATAAAGTCATAAATAAAAGAGTTACAGAAGTCAAGTCTCCGTACTTGCACAGTCCAATGATTCCTGCTAATCCAGCAGTACTTAACAAATTCGCATGTGGTTAGCCTGCCTTGCCATAGCTGTAGATCACATTTCTATGCTGCAAGCTGTGCAAAAAAATCAATATGCCAAGTTTAACATAAGGACAGGAAACACGATGTCCTCCTATATTTTCAATGAACTTCAAATGACTGTGCTGTTCCTTGTCTGCACAGTTTATTTCAGAGAAATGCATTCTTTCAGAAGAAAAAAGAACTATCACACAGGGAAATATGTAAGTGCATTGGTGGAGTCATGCCTGACTCTATAATAACAATGTATTTCAAATAATCTGACATTTTGATTGCATCACCAGCCAGTCAGGAAGCTCCCCTCTCCCCCTTTACATATTTAAAGCAGAGGCATGCTCTTCAGGCAGAACATACACTAGCCGTACATATTTCAGGTGTAACAGTAAGCTCCCGTATGCTTTTTTCATACATCAGCTCTTTAGAAGACAATACTTCTTTTTTTAAAACTGACTGCGGTACACTATAATTCATCTATTTACACCGTCCACACAAAACAGCCCGTTAACTGCCTCCACGCTTCTGTATTGCAGATCTGCCATAGCAGAAGCACGTCATTTGTGCAGGGGGGTGAGGATGAGACCCCCGCTGCGGTGGGTCAGCACATCGGCTCCATGTGGGGCCACCCCCACTGTCCCAGCCCAGCTGCAGGCTGCGCAGGGAGAAGCCACCAGCACTCCCACTGCTGCCAAAATCCTTCCTTGTAAAGGGAAAAAAATAAAGGAAAAAAAAAAAATTTGCCTTTAAACACTCGCAAAGGCATTTTTAAAATGTAAGACTACACAGGGAAGCAGAGAAATTCTCTCTAACATACGACTGGCTCTTTCAATGGTGATTTCTCTTCATTGCAATGAGCGGCTGCAAATGGATTAATGGCATTTAGCTCTAGAGAGCATGTCATTGATCTGTACCAAACATATAAACTGTTATATAAAACACACTCAAAGACCCGCACTTGTTCCTAACTTCCTATTAATATGTCATTTGCAAGACAAATTTTATTCAGAGATTAATGTACCATTTTAAAAACCCTAGGCATAAAACTTCAAATCAGAAAATAACAATGTAACAATTTTAAGTGTTGAAAATTATTAATACTGCAATAAATTACAATTTCGGTACATTTTAGCCTTCTTGTATCAGTTCAGAGAGTGTAGCACAGCCCTACAGTACTACAAATGAGTTGTTTCAGGGACTCCCAAAATATCAAATATGCAAGGTTTGCTTCCACCGTCTCTCCCACTAATGCAAAAGAATCAAAAATGTCGCTGTGACAAATAGCGATCATTGCTCAGTACTGACACACCGTTTTGAGGTGTGTGAACGGGTACCTTGGCAGACCAGAGGATGCAGATTGTCACTGCAGAACAGGGAAAGGAACCGATTTCATGGTATGTGCTGTGTATGTGAAGATATCCCGGAGTCCCAAAGGACCTCTGCTCATGCCAAGCTATAGGCAACATCTCAATAACGGCCTAAACAGCTTGCTCACCTCATTCAGGGGCTTCTACACAGGGGTTACAGTCAGGAAACCTCCCCATATCAGATGGCTTAGAGTTAGCCAAATGAAACTGTACATATGTAAATCACCATTGAGTTTGTACTAAATATTTAATGTCTTAATGCCTTCATTTGCTTTTTTTCCCTGCCTTTGACATCACTTCAGTGTGAACAGCTATATTTAATTTACAAGGTTTTTTTGGTGGTTTTTTTTTTTTTTTTTTTTTTTTTTTTTTTGTTCCCCCCCCCGCCTCCCCAAAATCAGAAGGCAGGAAGTAGATGGGTGTAACTTACAAGAGGCAGCCGAGATGAGTTGCTGGCAGGGTGAAGTGGTAGGTTTTAGTAATAGCTGGAAGCCGTAAGTGGTTCTAAGCTTTGAAGTCAGTGCAGCTTTGATGTGCTACTCCCATAGTTAATCGCAAGATAGTCTTGAAAGAAAAAGATTTCCCAAATACCATCCAAGTGTCGTTGCTTGTGAAATCCTTGTATGATTCCCGCCCTTCCCCGCTGAACTTTAAATCTAACATGAGGCTGCTCTCGCTCCCTCTCGGTCACTCATACTCTCTTTTAAAGTGTTTTAATCGGTTAAAAGGATAATTAAACCCATGCTTGGTTTGGTGCGGGCAAGCGGCTTGCTGCATGTTAGTTTGCTGAATTGCTTTTGAGCGTTTTCCTGCCCAGATCTGCAGTGCTCAGACACAGGGAGGGACTGCAGGGTGGGATGCTGGAGCAGCAAACGGCAGAGGGTGGAAGCCAGAGAGCATCCCTGCTGGCGTACCCAGAGGGGTCCGCTCACCAAACCCCATGGGAACAGCCATGGCTCTCCAGAGGCAAAGCATCCATGGAGGGGAGAAGAAAGAACCCTCTCCTCTGCTCTACCCATAGCTTTGGGACAGGCACCATCAAGAAGCAACCGCCTGATGCCTAGAAAAAGGGCAATGCATTTCAACGCTTCGCTATAGAAGCCCACCCAGGTATGTTGGGATTGATAGGAAAGATGCAACATCGAGTCGAAGGGGGAAAAAAACCCCAAACCATCAGGAACAGGAGAGTTCCCTTAATAGGTATTTGTCCCCCATACTGAAACACCATGGGGGAATATCTACTGACCCTTCCCACAACACAAATTTTCCTTGAGTTGCAAACTTAACTAGTAAGAGCTTTCACATCTACTGAAAATATAAACAAAACTATCCCTGGACAGTTAGGTTTAAGAAAGCAACTCATTAAAGCCTGATATTTACTATCTTTTGAAAACATTTGTTCAATGCCCAATTTATTTTAATAGCTAGATTTTAAACCTGAGCCTAATCTACGTGTCAAATGTCATCTACAAACCACGTGCTGAAAGCACAGCAAAACACCCATTTCTGACAAGTCCGAAGCTAGCAGGGCAAGAGCATTAAAGCGGTTTAAACCACAGTCTTTACTTCACATCAAAAAGCTGTTTACCTGGGCACACATATCCGAACAGAAAAGGAAGACGCCGATCACAAAGACCCATGCCTGTCTAAATGGACAGAAATAAAGAAAAAGGCATGTGACCGGTAAACTACGGGAGAGCAACACGTCAAGGTTAGAGGTCACTGAAGATTTCAACAAATCTCAGAAGATACGGCAACAGATTAAGCGAGGGGATAGACTGCCCTCCAACCTTAACCTGTTAAGACCTTTGAAGTCTTGTGGTGACCCCGATCCTGCTCTTTCATATTAGTTGTTAGTTACACTAATTACAGGCTAATGGTGCGCTGGAGCTAGATGCTTTTTCTGCAGCCATCCAGAGGAGGAGTACATGTGAAAGGGCCAAATCCTGCCCTGCCCATCAAGGGCACTCACCCCTATAAGCACTGTCCTGTGTTGGCTTGTACAGGTACAACCTGCAAGACGCTAATTACGTTCTGCACCTTCAAGAAGCCGGTGCAGTCCTTACTGGGGTGAGCCACAAGCTCAATGAGCTGAAGTCCAAACTCAGGTTTGTCTAACTGGGGCCTGACAACAATGCTGAAACAGATTTAGTGCCAAAAAAATGTTTTAACACGCACTGGCGTAATGATAACCAAAGTAAGGATATAAAGTGCAACCCTTCACAAATACTGCATACCCAGCACTGAAATCCAAGTAACTTGCTGTTGCTGCCAGTGAACTTGAGTGAGGGAGTGTGGGATTAGATGTGGAGTTTATTTGCATTGATTTTGCATCAATACCCGTATTAACGCTAACACACTATTGTATCATATTTGGG
>JAVJGI010000057.1:77342421-77354978 GCA_035590275.1 Ibycter americanus | reverse complement strand
CTACAACAAGCACTGAGCTTGGAGCAATGTAATTTTGACGCAAGTCCTCCATTGTCTCCAGTTGCCTCACACTGGTTTGAGCCTCTAAGAGGTTTTGGCGTGTGCAAACTGCATTCCTTTCAGAGGAAACTGAACTGGAAGCCCTTGTCCAAATGTCCTCAATGATTTCCAGAAGTGAAATTAATTTACAGTAGAAATACTGGTGGATCAAAACGGCATCAGCTGGGCTGTGAAACATTTGTAAAAGACGTGGTAGATGGGAAGAGAGAAGAAATCACCTGTCAGGAACGGTGTGCGAGAGGGCAGTTTTACTGAACACTTTTGGAAGGACGTGTGGATTCCTTCACGGTAACTTCACATGCTCTCCTTGGAGCTTGGTACACATCTACAGTCACTTAAGATCCTCTTCAACCTTCCTTTCACTCAATCTCTTACAAACCACGTAACCAGTCTGCCTGAGTGGTGGCTCTTGAGCCTTTCCTCAGTTGAGAAAGACTCCTCTTCACCATGAAGCACATAATTCTGTATGCCTGTAGTGCAAGTTTGTCAATCTGGGATTCCCAAGACCTTTCACTGCTTCTTGGAGAGAATTCCTGAATTTCTGAAGTACACTTGGTTTTTTGCACATCTTAAAACAGAATTAGACCCTCAAGTCTTCATAAAATATTATTCGTCAGGGATTACAATTACCAAGCAACTAAACTTCAACAGCACATAGCAAAAATAATAAATAATCCAAAGTTAAACTAGTTCCCATTTTCAATTAGCAAGAATTAATTTCCCTGAATGAATTCAGACATGATAAAATCCCTGCCTGCAGTAGACAAAGCATCTGATATACACCAATTTTTAAACAGCAAAAGAAAACATCTGCAGAGATACAATCACAGAACAACCATAGCCAAGTACTTTATGATATTTTGCTCAAAGATCTATTGGATGTTACGTCTACAATTGTGATAGCTTTCTACAGCAATAAATCACACTGCAACAGTAATAATAATAATGCCTGAACATATTAGAACAGATTGCTTTAGAGCATCTGGAGTCTAGGACTCGTCACAGTTCACACTGTAAACCAATTTCTGTTGCAGAACTTCTACTGAAAATATCCGCACATACCTTATATTGAGGGTATAAGTTCTTAAAATCAATCATGATTAGAAAAATATTTAGTTCTCAAATAACTCAAGATTAAAAAAGTGTAGGGGTCATCTCCCTTTTGCATAGCTTAGTGAAAAAATAACACAAAAACCCTGTACACAAAATTCTGCTGGTAATATTTTGTGAACAGCGCCAACAAACCTCATGGCACTCTAGTATAAAAGTCTCAGGCTTCAGCTTTACTAAAACTTTAAACTTAATCATGCAATTCTCCCACTTCTCTTGTCCCTAGTGTCCTGTGACAAAGAGCTTACAGAGAAAAGTCTTCGAGGACCTGTAATAACGTGGAGAACACCAAGCTCCCAAACGCAGGCGGCTGTGATAATAGGTGCGACAGGACCACGGGTAGGGATGCTGGCTCACCGTGCTTACAAACCTCCCATCGATCTCCCTCATACGATCAAAGCCCAACACTTCAGTAGGCAGCCCATCACGTAACATAAATGGGTACAGTACTGTGTGGGTAACAATCTTTGAACGGGTCCACTGCCTCTCACCCACAACGGCTCAAACCAAAACAAGCTGGTGGAAGGGGCATCCTCCATGGTCTGGAGCACAAAGTGTTGGCATTCTGCAGGTAAGTTTCCTTGCAGACCAAAACCATACATTAGGCAAGAGGGTTGATGAAGCTCTCCCCATCAAAAGCTCAACTAAAGCGAACAAAAGCCAATCCCTTTTTAAATGCATCTCAAGATAGTTCAGCAGTGAGGGTTGCTGAGACATTTGCTTTTGGGCTCTTGGAGAACCACAGTGAGAGTCAGGAAAGGAGGTTTGGAGCAGCTGGGTCTAGCTGGAGTCAGCTAGCTGGTCCTGCCTCCCGACAGCAGGAGTCTGCCGCCCCGAAACTGGAGATCTGAGCCCGGGAAATCTCTGTACATCTCACTGACATGAAAATATGGTTTTGAAGGGTCAACAGCTTCCACCTGTCTCAACCAGGAACAGAAAGTGAAGCCCCATCACTTTAAGTGTTAATGTCCCTGTGCTGCTGACTGCAGCAGGGAGACATTGGCTTGCCTCTGATACACGAGCTCAAAAACGGTCTGGTCTTAGGAATGTGGAACTCCACAAGGGCCAATTTACGCTGCCAGGAAGCAGCCTAAATTAGCATGTGCAGTATTTGGCACAACTGATCATGAAGAGCATCTGATACTCGAGCTGGGTTGTTTAAAGGTAGCTTGGGTATGTCCACGGCAGTACACGAGCCCCAGGAAAATCATAGTTGAAAAAAAATCCACATAGTTTGCTAAACTGTATTTCATTTTGTATTCACAGTTAATTTGGACTTACGCAGTGGAAGAGGTTGCGAGCGCGTGATCATGCCTAAACCTCCAGCAGAGCAGAAGATGCTTTGCTGCTCTGGCTTTATCATGTGTCTGTGTCAGCAGCATCCTCTTAATAGAGATGCAGGAGGTTTTCTGGCAGGAGGCTGCATCACCTCTCCAAATGACATGAGCTCAGCCAGCAAGAGCATTCCGCTGTTGGAATAGCTACGCAAAACCTGCACTACAGGTTTTGCTAACATAGTTATCTTGGCTGGGGTGGCAAAGGATCTTTTTCAAGCTCTTAGCTGATACATCTCTGCCAGTAAAACCTTATGCTGCAGGTCACAGCTTTGCTTTTTCTTGGTTTACCTGGATTTATGAAGTGCTGGATAGCTATTTGAGTGCCATGCCTAGTTTGAAATGAAATAATAAAGTAAAATAAAATTAACCACAACACAACAAAACTATTAGTAAATTGCCTTCATCAGAACTACCCAGACCCACGACTGAAAGCTCAAAGTGCTGTAGCACCAAGAAAGGTTAAGATCTACGTGGACTAGGAAGCAGAGCTGCCTCTGCTTGAAACCAGGAATGCTCTCAGCCTCTTGCCCCAAACTTGCTAGCCTGGCCTCCGTTTTCACAGACTTTCACAGCCCTAGTCAGCTCCAAGCATGGGGAAAATCACAAGCTATCATTTTGAACACATTTCCCTGTTGGAGCATACGTTGAGTGCCAGACTTTCAGCCTGATCTTGCAGCCGTTAGGGACAGTTTAACAGCATTTAAGAGCAGTAGTCGGTGCACAGTTGACCCCTTGCAGTGACGCACAGATGACATTTTATCAGAGGCACGCCGTCATACCCCATCAAGGTGCCGAATGCTGCCCAAGACCTATTGGTGAGCAGATATTAGTAAGTTTTCAAACCCCACCGGTTGTCTTGCTGTTGACGGGAGTTGTAGGAAGCTCCAGACTAGGGAGGAGTAGGGTCTCGGGGTGCAGACAGATGATTGAGTTACGACGACTCCTCCAGTCGCCGCCTGTCAGACTCGCCGTGGTAGTTCGCAGCTTGTACAGGCTCTGCTAGAGGGTGGCAGCAGATAGAAGCTGGGTTGTTGATGCTGCTACCAACCTCGGCCATCTGGTCTACCCATCTGAGGGATGCGACTGCTCCAGGGCAGAGACACTCATCTGCTCCCCAGTCAGGCTCCGCGCCACCACCGTTTTCAGCCCCGGGGCTTTGAGCTTGGTCGACATCTCTCAGGTTGCTACTTTGGGTGATTTCAAATCAATTAGGAAGTGCGGCTGGACAGAAATAAACCCTTCTCACACTGGGAAGAAAGTTCTTCCTAAGGTACTTGCCCGAGCTGAACACCTCTTAAATTACAGCAGAGCAGCTTTGCTGTGTTTAAACAACCAGCGTGCATATAAAACGGATGAATAAAACTAGCCATTTACTCTCAGCCTGTCGTGTTGGGTTCCCCTTTTGCATCATTTGGGGTGACAAGCTCTAAAAGCCTTCAACCAGAATACGCATGTTCTTGGAATTTTATATACTCAGATACAGTTAAATAAAATACAGTGATCTTAAATCTTTGTGATGACAAATTAGTTGAAATAAACTGCTCCTGAAAACCAGTGTGTAACAAAACCATTAATACACGAGGCTTCAAAATGAAATGATACAAGAGGTTGGAGTTTTGTTTTGATATTTCACTATCACAAAGGTAATGGTTCATATCTAATGAAAAACATGGCCTGAAGTAAGTTATGGAAGTAGTTCTGCTCATGTTTTAATAAATGTGTAAATCCAGAACTCAGTCTACAACTGAACAATCATATTAGTGAAATGAATGTGAAACAATCAAGTAAATAACTGTTTTTACATGTTAAGCATATAATACAACAGGGTAAAATGGCATTACTCCTTCAGTGCTCCTGTTTGAATGGTACATGGAAAACTTTTATTACAGCTTTATGTAAATCTCACACTGGTGCATTTTTCAAGGCAATAGTCAGTTTCCTTGTATTTCATTTCATACCTAGAGAAACAGAGAGAACTGCACTGGTTTAACATCAAGAAGCACAAACCCTCCACAGATTTCTGGATGTCAGCTGAGGAAGGACCAAGCATTTGTGTGAGAAGTTGCGTCTATTTTATCACGTGTACATGAACATGTCAGCCTATGTATTGATTTTTATTAAAAGGCCAGACTTAAAAAACCCCAAACAGAAAATGAGAGAAGCCGAGTGTTAAGCTCGGCACCTCACAGATGGACATGGAGCCCGATGCCCTTGTTATTTAAACAGAGACAGCTGGATTTCCACTTCAGCCAGAGGATAAGACAACACTCACTCTTCCTGTCCTTTGAAGCCTCCGCTTCGACTCTTGCAACCTCTGAGTAACTTCAGGAAGGAAAAGTCTCTCCACAGGCAAGGTCTCTGAGCAAGAGGGTATGTAAACTGAAAATTTTGGGGTCACACAAACTCACGGAGATAAGTCTCTGTGTTAGGGAATGGCATATTGTGATTTATCGTCGCAAGCAACCAAAAGAGAGGAGCAGCTGCTTCCCCCACCTTCCCCACTAAAAAGCTGCTGCTGCTGCACGCACGCTTCTTCACCAGAAAAGTATGTGCACGTGTGGCAGAACGCTGAATTACACGAAGCAGACCACAACTTGACTGACATCTTCAGAGTTGGAAAAAATAGTAAAGGAGAAGGAGAAATACTGGATAGTTTTTTATAAGACCTCTTTATTAGACATTGGACTTGCCATCAGACATCAAACAAGGTTTTCCACCCACTTGTGAGATGGGGGAGTAGCAGCAAGGCCACAAAGGCTCCACAAAGGAGAAAATCTTTCATAGGTAGGGCTCTGTGAAGCAGCCTGAAGGATATATAGCTAATCTGACAAACGATCAAGATAAAGATCTTCCAATTCAGAGTACAGAACAGACTCTCACAAACAGTACACATTCATAATTCAATGTCTGGTCCATGACCTGTGCTGATAGCTGCCAGGCAGGGCTGTACTGGCCAAAGGAAGCTCAGACCCTCCACCCTCTGGAGACACTAGGCATGGACCTGCTCTCCATAAGGTCCGGAGAGCCATGGATGGCACTGCCAGAACACACATCAGCATCCCTGGACACAGAAACAGGGCAGGGGACCAGGGTGATGTCTCACTGCTATGAAGTCTTTCCTTGTCCATCCTCCTGATCTGCTCAGTGATCTTGCACCAACCTGGTCACAGCATGCTCACATCATTTACTGCTGAGTAATGCTCCAGGAGACCCATGCGCCGCTCGCTCTGCGTTGCCCTCAGCATGAGCCCACTAGTCAAATACCCCACACCACCCTCGAATACCTATGACATTAGTCCAAGAAATGATGCCAGGTAGTGATGAGTTAACAGAAGAACAAGGAGTGCCGTTTCTTACTGTAATGAGTGCTGTTCTCCCTATGTGTCAGGACAACGGATGCTGCGCAAAAGCACCAAAAAATCCCAGCTTCCCACGTAGGAAGGTACTTGTTTATCACATGCAGTCTTTGGTGAAATAACCTACACGCTTGTACTCACAAGCCTTGAAGAGAGACTCTGGCACGTTATGTGTGGCACATGGTTATTTTCATGGCGCTTAGGACATGGAGAAACCATCCTGAAAACTTTGGATTGGACTCCGCCTTTGGTGGTTGCACTAAGGTTGCCAGACCAAGACTTTTCCATAGCTATCTGCCAAACCACACCGGCTGGCTTCCAAAACCAGGCTACAGCAGTGGGCAAGCTGGGATGGCATGGAGAGCACTGGGCAACCCTGCCCTCTCACCGGAGGACTCAGCCGGGCAGAGCTGCTGCGGTGAATGTCTCTGGTCCACCAGGAAGGACCTGAAGCAGCAGCAGCCTTGTCCTGTGACCCTGGGATCTCCAAGGAGCTCATCAGGATGCCGCAGGACCATGAAGATCAGCTATCCCTGCACTAAAGCACGAACAATGTTGGCTAAACTTTCAGCACACACTCTCCAAAGTTTCTGGTGCACTTTGAAAAAAGGCCTGCTGTGGATTTAACTACTTGCCCATCTTTTTAAGCTAAGAGCTCATCATTTTCAACTTAAGAAGTCTCACTTCAAAAAAAATAATAAATTCACAGATAGCATGGAAGGCAAAAGACACTGTGTGAAATCTGCAAATTCTGGCCCTCATCAATAAAAATTCAAAATGTTAAAAACATGGGATAAGGTAGAAAGTCAGTCCCTCTTTCCCACAGCATTTCATGCCTGCTTTGTGTTATATATCTACCAAATGATAAGCTCCTTGAAAGAGAACCATTTTCCTTTTGTTTGGTCCTGAACACACAGTTGGAAGTTCAAGCATCTAGCACACAGAGAAGCATTCCTGTATGCTCTTTGCCTAAGTTTAAAATAAGTTAAATAGAATATACATAATAGCCATTTAGTTAGATCAAAGGCAGCTGGAGCCACCCCTGGTGTTTATTTCCAAACCATTACACATCACTAGCAAGATATTCCCCATGACCCTCTGATCTCATAAGGTTCATAAGCAACGCTAAAACCAAAAGCAATCGTGAGCTTTACTTCTGATCCTTTTCCTCCAAAGTCCTCTTCAGTGATGAAACACACCAGGATAAGTTTTCCATGTCTCTATTTCACTACCAGCACCACCACCACCGCTTCCCCAGGACAGTGCGGGGTCCTGGTGGGCAACTCCCTACCACGATGAGTCTGGCTGTATCCCACCATCGGTTGGAAGTCATCACGTAACTGGACCACAACACCAAATACTGTTCACAGCTCCTGCCTCTGGGAGCCTCAATATCCGTGTCTGTCCTCTTATGAAGATGAGACCCCGGTCACATCTCCAGTACTTGGACAGAGAAATCCACTCAGCAGATGCAGCAACCCGAATGCTTCCGCACACTCTGGAGGGAGGTGTACCGATGGAGTGCATTGGTTTGTAACATACCTTACAAACACACATAGCCCTGAATCACAGTTCAATCTACATGCACGTACTTACAGTCATATAAAGGTCCTTTTAAGCTGCACCAAGAAGCATCGTTACACCAGGACAAATGTCTTGTTGGGAGGTTACCTCTGTTTAACTAAATCCCCTTCTAAACTGATGATTAAACCCATCCCCAGCCTGCCTACTCCTCACACGCCTTGGAGCAGAGGACCTGAGATAGCTGCTGGAAGAAAACCAGCTTCCCCTGTGGAAAGGGAGCGAAGGTTCACGCCAGACTTGAAAGGAAGCTTTCCCGAGCTTAACAACAGCTGTGCTGCCAATGTTTTCAGTTTAATTTCCCCCCCCGCCCCGCCGTAACCTTTGTGTGAACTTCTGAAATGAATGGCTTTGGCTTACAAACCTGCGCTCCTGGACCAAACAGCCCCGTGAAGCTGGCAGTCCCTTTCACCCTCACCCCTTGTATTGCTAACCTTAGATTCCCCCCACTAATGCGGCCGGAGATGCAGGTGCAAGGAAGCTTGAGCAAAACATTCTGAGTGGCCCACAAAACACGCTGGTGCTAGGGCATGGAGAGACGCTGCTCCTGCAGGAGCTCGGACAGCCTGAGCGCTCTGGTGGGACACAGCAGCTGCTCCGAGTCCCGTGGACCTCTGAGCCATCTGATACCAAAGCATGATTAGATGCGGATGCTGTGTTTTGGGTCATAAATACATCATTTGGGACTGTTCTTTCCCTGCGCTTGCTGCGGTTTCCAGAGGGGATCACACTGCATTGCAAGCCAGCTAGCCTGGCTGTTAAAGGCCAAGTGTGAAAACAGTGGCAACCAATCCCACCCGAGCCATTCTTGCAAAACATGGATCACGAACATGTGTTGTAGTACGCAGGTTTTATCAGCCCACTCTTCCAGCTTCGGTTTCAAAGGTGAAGCCATCAGCATGTTAGGCAGATCACTCTCAGCATCGGAGGGTGTGCTCTTGGGAGAGCAAAGACCTGGCAAGCCGCGCGCCAGATGTGTCTCCCGACTTGCTGGTACCCACCAAGCTCTGCTCAGCCTGTGCACATGTTTTAGTTTCCCAGGCTGAGGTGTTACCAGCAAACTCCAAAGTTTACGCAAGTAATGAGGGAGCTGGCTGATGCGATCCATCCGATCCAGTGAGGCTTGGATTGACGGAACATCATTTAGGACTGATGAAATGTCTCGTTCTCTACAAAAATATCATGCCTGCTGCCTTAACGAAGTTTTCCTTTTGTCAATTTTGGGGAAAACTCATAGTTTTATAATGGGTTGTGTGCATCCCCATGGACATAAACACACCTCTAAATTGTCAAAGCGATTTCCACAGAAATGTACAGAGAACATATAGCAGACGGTCACCATTTCGGGTTCATACATTAATGAATCAGAAATTATGCTCCCTTTGTAGCAAGTGTCCTCCAGCATTCCTCTACCTTAAGGAAAACAGCACTTCAAAACGCTGACAAGAGCAAAGTCTATACACCCATCATTTAAATATCTGACAGTAAGCACCAGTAAGAGACGGCACCAGAAAATGTACACTCGAAAGGGCTCTTTTGCAGGTACTGGGGATTTTTCTCTGTTTTCCCTTGTTTTCAGCATTTATAAAGCTCTTCCAACACTTATCTGAGCACGCTGTAGTGGTGTGGATAGCACGAGAGCCTACTGAAGTTGCAGTCTCATAGCTGCCACAGCGTTACTGCAGAACTGAAACCATCAATAAAAATGTTTTCACTCTCTATGTCAAAATCAATTTTACTAATACGTATGATATTTCTTCTAAGATGAACAAATTTAGTAATTTTCTTTTTACTTCTCTCTCTCTCTCTCTCTCTTTTTTTTTTTTCAATTATGACTTTATCTATTCTGGCCTAATACAGAAGTAAATTGGAGTCACACCATGCGGCTCAAATGAAGGGCTATCAGTCCAATTCTTAAGTAAGCTGGTAACAATATTTTACAAAGCAATGCTAGTGGGAAGTGACGGTGGCAGTGCTGGGAAGCAGGGTCTGCTGTTGAAGCCCAGAGCAGCTGTGACAGTGCAGATTCAGCTGCACTGCTCTGCTAACTTATTAAAATTATCTTCTGGAAAATAAACCACCAAACCCTTCAATGTGTGAGCAGGTCGTTTATTCCTACTTAAATGGTCTGAGTTGAGACTCCCAACGCAACGGCGAGGAGTGATTTTCACCAGGCATTGGATATAGATCATTAATGCATTGCACAAAGGCTACTGAAAAGCCATCAGCTGGGAACAGCTTTTGGTCACTACTAAACAGGGGGCAGATTTGAACCAGTGACCTAGAAGTGAAAGACTTTGTAATCTGATTACCAATCCCTTGAGCCAACCCATCCCTCCCCTTTTCTTTTTTACTGATAAGAGAAAAAGAGTCTTATTACCTAAGCAACTTTTGTAGCCTGTTAGCAATGCAAAAGCTTTCATTTAGCGCTTAAAAAGGAAAGTCTCATGGGCACGCTTATTAGCCCATCTCAAGCACAGGCTCTGTATTATTTTTCCCTATTAATTTCAAAATAAATGTATTGGTATAAAAGTGTAGCACAATGCCTTTTTCTGATAATGATTTATAGTAAAGTTCTTGCTGATTAAAATAGGTGCTGATGAGAGGTTTTTACATAGCTGTGGAGTCAACAGATCCCTCACTGGCAAACGAAGAGACAACATGCTCCTTTTGTCAGCAAATACTCCAAAGAATATAAACACATTACCGAGGTATGGTGCGTATCGCAGATGATAAGCATCTAAATCGCTTGTTTTTCGTACATAAATCACACTTTTAAGCATCCACGAAGATGCATTCTCTCATTCAGGAGCAGGAGGGTTTGGTAAGCGTTACAGTCTCATCAAATATTATTTTAATGCACAAACAGGATCTGCCAAGTATGCCAAGACCTATTTAAGCAGCCTTTAAGAGATGATCAAGCTATTGTTTCTCCTTTTCCTCCTTGGTCCTCTTCTCAACACCCTCAGGAAGAAATCTGGGAGACCTTTTCTGCCAGTTTCCTACCTCTTTTTTCCAGACATTGTGGCCTGCACATTAAAGCCGCTTCCTTTGGTTGGAGGTAATAAACGATTAGCTACACCATAGTGGCACGGTGTTCGTCTTATTCTTTGCTGTACTACACTCAGCCAATGTCTCAAAAATTAATGCAAGTGTATCAGGATCTGAAATTAACTTTTCATAGCCATAAGCAACATCCCACTAGGAGGGGGAAAATCCTATTATAGCAGTTCTGGCATCTCACTGCTTGTAGACCATTAGTACGCACAAAATAAGATTTCAAATTATCAACTGGTGAATGCAAAAGGAGTTGTTCTGTATTGATTAAACATTTTTTTTTTCTTATGAACCGATACAGCAAAACTAGGTGATGCTCATTCTGGTTAAATGACAGATCTATTACTAAAGATCAGGTGGGAGACCAGACTGTCCAAGACTACTATGTGATTACAAACAAATAATTAGAAAACCTACACATTTATAATAAACAGGTTATACTATCCTCTGGAGTTGTGCAGTAACTTCCAGGAGGATTTTTCAGAAATGTATACACTCACTGCACTGTTTAAAAATACACTGCTAGGAACAAGAATGGCTCAAAATCACTTTGACATTTGCAAGTGATTATGCTGGACTAAAATAAAGTACTTTCCATTCACTCTGCACAAAATATAATCTGTTGTTATCCTGGCCTGCCTTTTAATGCGAACGAGTTCTGGCGAGGAGAGTATTTTAGAGGTTTATTAAAAAATTACATCTCCTATGTAAGAAAATCATTACGTTTCAAACAGCTGAGAACTAGAACTTAATACGTGGAAAAACCTTTAGTTACACCAAACACTCGTTGCCTCGCCTAACAGGTCACTTGCAGGGATCGGGCAAACCAGCTGTTAACCACACACGTTTATGAACACTTGGTGTGAGAAAATTTACACGCTCACCGACAGTCAGCAACAGTTAACCGGGCAGGAAATATTCAGGCTAAACACTAAGGAGATAGAACAACAACGACAAAAAGACCACCACCAGATTTGATATAGGGCCCGATCCCAAGTCACTGCTTAAGCAATGAACGGTGGTTTAAACCACAGGACTTAATCTCTTGAACTTGAGTGCTGGAATTTCACAGCAAAGAAAAATGCCTGGACTGGCCAGCACTCGTTACAGCAGTTTGCTGACTACAGAAGACACGGACGAGCTAACAGCAACGCCTGGTGTCTTCACACCGAACACTGGATGCTATTATTGTATATTTTATGTTATTTATTGTAGCATCGCTATTTTGATAACACGCCTAATATTGGCACTAGTTTTCTGATCTTTGTGAAATGATGCCTGCTTTTATTAATCCCCTTAACCTGACCATTCGGCCTCTTTTGTAAATCCCATCCAAAACGACGGTACTGGAAAGAGCCCATGGATGGAAGAAACATTTGAACTTGGAACAGCAACTCAGGTGATACAGTGTTTTGCAATCAAGAAACATTTTTCCAAGGGTAATGTGAATGATGCACGTTTTACACATACCGAAGATGACTCTTTAAACTTCCTATTCTTGTCCTCTGCTTATCTTTCTCTTGACCTTTGCTGAAATAAATCACCCTAACTCCTCGGTACTCTCCCTGGCGTGTTTCTAACGCTGCGCATCACACTTGCTGGCTGGAAGCACAGCTGGCAAGGGATCTAAACCCCATCGCTGGGCAAACTCAGCCTTCTGGCTTTGCCAAGAATGACATTTTGAGGTTTTTTTAAAAAAATGAAAAAAACGAAAAAATTGTTACTGTACGGGACGCTTGATTCTGTATTTGTGCGCACCGACGCCTCCACCCATCATATTAGCGCAAGGCTGAAAACAAAACAACAACGATATAAAGAGCCTAGAATTTCTTACTAAGAATTCAATTGTTAATTAAGGTAAGATTTACAGAATTCAGGCGAGTTCTGCTCGCTGTCCCAGAAGGACGCGGCAAGCGAGGACAAGCAGTGCCCTCTAGTGTCACCGGCTGCTGAGAGCCCCCCACCCCCCACCCCCCACCCCCCAGCGTCCCGGGCACCCGGCGCATCCCCACCCGCGTGCACGCGTGGGAGCGGGCTGCACGCGTGTGCAGGGGCA
>JAVJGI010000057.1:77330548-77342362 GCA_035590275.1 Ibycter americanus | reverse complement strand
GCTTGCACACCCCGTGCCCACGCACAGGCGTGTGCCTTGATTACCCTCTCCCGTGTACACGCACACGTCGGCGCGCACACGCGCGCGGGGCCCGACACGGCCGAGATGTCTTTAACGTTGCAGGCAGCTCAGAAAAAAACATTTCGGCGCGGAGCAGCAGGCCATGCATGAAAGCGGGTGTCAGAAAGCCCAGCAGAATCACTCACTGTGAAGATGTCTAATAGGAACTGCTGAATACACAATACGGGCAGCATGGGCTGAATGGCTAAATTGGAGCGGCCAGAACACAGTCAGAAGGTTTTGAATCCATCAGAAATTATAATTAAACCTGTAATGAGTGTTTTGACATGTTCCCCCCTTTTTTTGTTAATTGGAGGTTAACACTATTTAGACTTTATTACGGTCCAGTATCAACAATTTTGTAATATAACTTCCATGCCTTTTAGCAAATTACCTCAAACTTTACTCTGTGGATATAAAAATAGTCCCCCAGCACCCTCCAAAATTTCCCTCTGATGGGAAAAAAAAATTCTACAAAACTTCAGTAGGTGTTTTATTTAAGCTGAAATTACAACGGAGTCATGCTAGGTTTGTTTAATTTTTCGTTTTACTGCATAAACATTTGACAAAGAGAGAAAGCTATCTGTTCATCTTGTGAATGATGGTATACGTCATACGTTCATTAGCATTCACGTCTTCCGTGAAGTACAGGCAATAAAATAAGGAAACAAAGACAAAAGGTATAAAAGAACGATACAAGATGGCACCAGTTACAGGTGCACGGAAAAAGCCTCGAACATTTATAAAAAGACATATATGAGATGTCAAATAAGCCATTCTTATAATAACGTAAAAAAGAAAAGAAAAAAGTAAAAAAAAATTGAAGCCTGACAGCACTGCCCAATTTCATTTGCATAAAAAGTGCAAGTGACTATTTATAAATATATTCAGATCACAAGATGTTTGTATTCTGTTCTTCCATGTAAAGCATTAATAGACATTTATTCCCATCCTTGCATTTTAAAAAGCAACGGACATAATTAGGCTTTTACGAAAAGATTACAATGTGCATTGTAAATTGATTTCTGTTTAAAGTGAAGGCGGCAAATATGCATTAGTTTAAGAGAGAAAGGGCTGGAAACGCAACATTTGGAATGACAGTGGATACTTATTTAGACACCTTACAATAACTACCAGCGTACAAGCGCCGATGAAACTTTATTTGTATAAGATTCATTAAAATCTCTAAATGGCAGATACAGATTTAGGCTTAATATGAGAACTCTGCCGTACAAAACGGATTTGGAAGTTTTTGTCATTAGGTTTTAGCAGTAACTCAGCACGCTGAAAAAGTTAGCAGCAGCAACTGAAATAATTCAACGGCATTTTACAGCAGATGCTGCATCTACGGCTACCATCAATAAATATTTTTTCAGGAGGCTTATGGTGCTGCCGCCCGGGGAACCCATCCTGAACCCCGGCACGGTTCAGCTCGGCACAAAACGATCTGGGAGGCGGGAGGTGAAAGCGCAGTTCCATATTACAGACGTTAAGAAAGTTTTTATTATTTTCCCCTTCTGCGCACAAAGATGCTAACGGCTATTTCAAGGAAGAGAAGAAAAGATGAGGTCGCCTGCCGCAGCACCGCTTGATCCCTCGTGCCCGAGGATGTCAACCTACTGCAGAAAATGTGACACGGGGTTAGACTCTAGGCTGGCCGACAAAAGTTAATTTTGCAGAGGAAAGCAGCTGTTATTTACCCCGCGCTGAGGCTGCGCGCTGTTCATGTGAGGACAGGGGAGCGCAGGCACAAGGCGCAGCCCCGCGCGGGCATCGCGTGCGTGGCCTGAATGACACCAGCGAAAGAAAAGAGGGACGTGAAGGCTGACGTCCCCTCGGCATGACTCATTATCTCTGCTTTGCAAAGGGGGTTAAAATCAAAATGGAGGCTTTTTTTTTTTTTTTTTTTTTTTTTTTTTTGGGTGTAGAAGGGAGGACCTGGGCACTTCTGCTGTTTCGAGTGTGCGGCTGGGGCTTAGCGGACAGGGATGCACGCCGCTGTGCCAGGGCAGGCACCGAGCGCTTGCTGCTGACAGGCTTGTAAAGTTTCACTTGGGATACATCTCGGTGGAAGAGGAGTGATTGAAGGGGAGTGTGCCGATGTGCGAGAGGTCAGGGGGAAACAGGGAAGGACTGAAACACACCTCCCGCATTACCAGCATCAATAGGTCTTTGATGCCATAGAAATCACTCTGCTAAAAACTTATTAAGAATTTTGATACCAATAACACGTACTGTGTGTAATTGCATGTGGAGATGTACACGGGCAGGGAGACGTGCAGAACAGCACACTGTGGCATATGCCTGTGCGCGTTTGGCTTACCGAATGCAGGCGGATGCTTTTTCCTATGGGATGCGTCTCCTGAACTACCTGATTTAGAAATATTTGTTTAAACTGTGAAAAGTTACTTCAGTATGTATGAAAGAGAAGCAGAAGGCAGAAAGATTTTTCCTTTCAAAATAAGGTATCTCGAGGAATGAGCATTATATAACTAATTTTAATTTTGTGCAGTTACAAACTATAGACTTGCTATCCCCTTCCACAGATTCATGCGAATCTACCAAATATAGTGACATTGAAATTTCAAATTTCTTTTTTCTATAGCACTTGCTTCACAATTAAGAGTAAAAAACTTCACTTAGATTGTACTTAGCAGAATGCTGCAAAATATAAAAATGTATCGAGTACATACAAAAGAAGTGCAATCCAAAGCAATGCAAATAATAACTTGCATCATTATTTCCTATGCCATGTAATAAAAATCATTTTTGCCCAGCCAAATAAGGATTTACCCTCTACTTAAGTAGGACAATTGCCTTTTCTTTTTCCCGGAGAGAGAAAGACGGTGGGAAGTAACATGCGAGTCCGCAGAGCAGGACGATTCTAATTGTTTTGTCTTTATTACGCACTATCCTTACAACCACCACCACCCATTACCCTTTTCACATTAAAGCAGGGCTCAGGCGGTGACCGCACTAAATTTGGTGCTAAGCAGCCTGTATCACACCCAGAGCAGCCTCTCCTCAAAATACAAACATGACAGAAAAAAATCAGCATTTCTGGAGTGAGACGGGGAGGCTCCATCAATTCCCTCCTCTGACTGCTGCACCAGATCACAAGTGTCAAGGAGTTCTAGATCAAGTCTTTTGTTGTTTAAACACCCCACTTTACCTAAAAAAAAAATATAATTTGGCATAAATAAACTTCAATGTCTTTTAAAAAAATGCACCAGAGTATCTTGCATGTGATGGAAGCCTGCCAGTTAGATCATCAAAAGGGTTTGAGTGAAGGGCAGACACCACGTATGTACGATGCATGGAGAGAAAAATTGGGATGAAGTAGCAGAAAACGTTTTTAATTGCTGCACGGTATCTGTCACATTAGCGGTACCTGGACTTTGAAAAGCTCTCCCTAGCAAAACAGCACAGAACCACCTCTTATCTTCAGCAACATGCTTGTAAAATGAAAATGTCTCAGTGACACGGGAGAGAGATGACACTTCAGACATCCTCTGTAATTTTTCCAGTCTCTAAATACCATGGTTTTACAAACTAAAAACAAAAAAAACCCCACAGGCTTTGGAATTTCATTCTTTATATACTTATTTGGAAAGCATCAGCCCTGCGCCTGAAAAATACCGCTTCTTGCCATGGAAGTTACATTTTTCACAGGAAATCTTAAAAATATTGGTTTTTACATCGTGCTGCCCTATTTTACTCAGACTTTACCAGTAAAAGGACTCACTTGTATTCCTGATGCCCAGCAATCAAGCAATTATTAAAACCCATTCAAAACACTGATTTCAACGCATCCAGAACATCACTTGAGGCCGCAAATATCTGCCACGAAAAATCTCACTGTACAACATCCATGGAGGGTACCAGAAAGTCTGGAAGCACCTATTTACATCTTCGTTGCATTTTTCTAAGGCATCAGCTTTGTTTAACAGCACAATGCTATACGCTACGGATACTTCTTTTTTTCCAGAGAGTATATCTACCTGAAGTAAGAGATTAGGTTTCTTTTCTTCATTCCAATTGTTTGTAAACAATCACGTCCCACCCTTTCTTTTTCAGAACCAAAGCTGTTTGCAAGAGATCTCTTTTGCAACCAGAAATTTTTAGGGTCTTGTTGCTCTGCGTAGTTCAGATATATAAACAAGCCCGGCATTTCTCCTCAACCGAGTAACACGGATAATGGGCTGCTACGAGACACTCAGGCTCTTCTTTTATTTCAGAATTAAAAGCAAGTTCCACTCCTCACTTAAGGGATTAGGTCATATTTAGCCCATGCCCATCTTCTGTGTTCATTGACTCGAGTATCACTAAAAGGCAGCTTAAAACAAGTGGAAAAGTGCACAAGGCAGATGCAATACATATAGCACTTGCATAGGATATCGCTACATGTAACAGAGCAGTTATCGGTATAAATATACACCGATTTAATTTATATACCAAAACAAAAAAGAACAGATTTCCAGTTACTATCCAACTTTTTTTTCCCCCCCCTGCAGATTTTTGAAATCTGTATTTGCATGTTCATCGTCTATGCTACGGAAAGCTCAGAATTCATCATCGATGCAAAAAATCAGAAAAGATCCTCTGTACCAATAGGTCAACACATTCTTTTGCGATTTTAATAATGGCCTGTCCTATTACATTTGTTATTCATATAGAATAAGGATAGACAATTTTTAGGTATTATATAGCTTTCTTCTGGAATATTAGCTTTGTGGCTTTGAGAGGCCATTTTCTAAAGATCCTAATAGTCAAATGACATCTTGGGAAATGTTACATTCTCACTGCATTTGCATGATAATGAAGATGAAATTTCATATACGCTACCTGAATTATACTTATCTAAGTTTGTTTTACCGAATGACCGAAGGAATATGTTCCCTAAGCCAAAGTATCGCAATACAATGCAATACATTATTGCTTCTGTGAAAGACATGAAACTATAATCCAAGCGATAAAACACCCCCCCTGCGTAATTTATGTAATAGCGCTAATATGATCTCAGCCGTGTAGCTCTGAATACTTACTTCCTCCAAAGAAAATTCTACAGCATCCACAAAAATATCCACAGTAAATTTTTTAAAAATGGTAAGGGAACAGCTCTGTGGCACTCAATGCTTTGCAGGACAGGAACTCTTACCATAACATTTTTATTTTTCACCCACATTCAGTTCCATCATGCGTCTGGTCAAGTTCATGTGTCAGCTTAATTGTTAGATATGAGCCACCCCTTTGGGTACAACAACATTTCACCTCTACCTACAGGAAAAGTCCACGTGTCAAATCATTTTCTGGCCACATAAATAGGTTTGGTGGACAACAATAACCGGCATCTTTCCCATAACTAGGCATGTAAGCAAGTACGTGGCTCTCAGAAATCGCAGCGGTGGATTGCAGCGCTCCCGAATACGGGTGGCTACTGCAGCAGATGTCAAAAAGCTCCATCCCCTGCAAGGGTGAGCCAAGAACCGGGCTGACGAACCTGGGTTTCAAAAAGCCAGCCCCTGACGTACCACGCCGGTAAGATGGTAAGGAAGTATTTGTCCTCTCCGATCAGCACAGAGCTGATGGACCGCGGGTCTGCCCAGTGATTTACCCGCACGAGTCATTTTGAAGCGCGCCTCCAGAAAAACCAAAATCCAACCACGGTTTTCTTCTGAAGATGCCATTTTTAAATGTTCTTGTAAGACTGAAGAAAATTTAGTACAAATCGTGCAAGTTACAAACAGACCATATTAACCTAAGCAAAGACACCAGCACACAAGATTAAGCCTCCACTTGTAATTGCAAACTCTTTGAAGAGAGAGTAGTTTTGATTTTTGCTGGAAGCTATAGGCATTGTTTTAAAGGAAAAATCACAGCATGGAATAAGTGGTGTACATAACGGCCATTTTATTTAACACAGCTTTTCAGTACACTCCGGTCTATGCTGCACTATAACTGCAGAAACACATCCAAATTAAAAAAAAAAAAAAAGTGGAAAAGAAAAAATACTTATCTTGGGGAGGGGAAAAAAAAAAAAGGAAAGGCCTATACTCAAAGGAACATCTGAATAAAATTGAGACATCTGCAGTAAAGTTTTCCCTTCTCCCTAGAATGTTTGAGATGAACTCGGCGTAACACTGCCTTCCAAGAAAAGACAGGGTGATCAATGCAGGAGCACATCAGGCTCCCTTGGACAGGCCAATCAATGCAAGAAAGAACCTTGCCCAGGGCCTTATGCAAATAGAAGCACGTCCTGCAACCCGGGGAGGGAACATGCGCAATAGATCAATGGCATCTGAAAAACCTTACAGCTATATCAGCCTCAGACAGTAAATATATAATGATGAATCCCTCACGTTCAGCCGTGAACTCTTTAAACTAGGTTATTTTCAACAGCTGGTTTAAAAAAATCTGTCGGGGCTGTAGACGGCAACGGCGGCGAAGTGAAATAAGACTACTGAGGGTTAAAGTAACAATGCTTTTTTTTAAGGCTGAGAAAATATAATCTATGTACTTTAACACCTTGTAAAATGCTGGAAGTTATGTGCCTGCCGGGGTACGGACAGAGAGGGGGGTGGCTGGGGTTTTATGCTGGCTTCTTTTTTTCTTTTTTTTTTTTTTTTTAAATCTACCCGGTGAAGTACTCAGTGATGTAGAAAAAAATAAAAGGTTTATCTTTCAGAAGAACTACAGTACCAGAGATCTAACATTGCAATCATCACTTTGTTGATTGAAATTTATTCTGCCAAATAATACTGTAACTATATTTTTTATACCCTTGACTATTTTAGACTGTGTTTTAAAGGAATTTGGGAAAACGCTCGGGCTCTCAAGCAACGCAGCTGACATATAACATTACTACTTCAAAAGCACTCCCAAATTGGAGTAAGGTAAGGCACACTTGGCAAGGTGCACTGAGCAATATTCATGACCACAGGACCATACAGGTTCACCAACTACTTGGTAACTACATCAAAATTGCTAAAATAACAAGTCTTCCCATGGAGACTTGTGGGGAATGATTTCCTAAAGATTATTCATCATCTGTTCTGGGAAAGGGATAGGGAGAGAAAGGAGGAGGATGAAGGAACCAGCAAGAAAGCCTATAAAAACTTTTTCTCTGAAGAAACTCTGCTTCTAAAGATCACTAGTGGCTTCTAACTTCATAGCACAAAGGTATAATACTCCTGTCAGATGGCTAGAGCCACCCCTGGACGAAGTATAATCCAGATATCGACAAGCAAATAAAATGCCTTGGCTTAATCAAGCCTGTAAAAACCTCATGCACTTTGTATCCTGTTACTGCAGGACAATGAGATTCATTATTCCATGTAATTCGCCTTGGAAAATGGAAAAGAGAAAAATAACTAATAAAACTATTTTTCATGTATTTATGAGGAAATTTTACGACCGTGTTGTGACACTTTGCATTTAAATCTCAGTTTGGTTCTGTGGTGTTAAAAGCAAAATTTTCTCAATGAATATATGTGCAAAATCTACTTACGTATTTTTACTTTGTATCACATTCAAGCAAAGCCCTTAAATAGGATTATTTTAACATTTAAACACTGGTAGTCATGCTATTATTAATATTAAAATACTTCACTAATATACTGAAAGAGCTATGTAACACATCTTCACTAGATTAAAGAAAGGAAAGTTCTAGGATAAAATGCAAATTCCAGCTGCTTCTTATAGCACCACAGTTTGAGAGCTCCCTTCACCAAAGTATGCTTGGATTCTTTTTACTCCACCTGGATTTGCAATGCCTAATATATTATTAACTTGCAGTTCCCTTGGTTGATCCACTAAACCGGGTCTTAAAGTCTTACAAGATGTCTACTGTTCCACACAAAAGCTATACATATACTTTTCACCATAATTAACATTTAAATTAACAGTAACACAATACACTCGTGTAGTCTTATTGGCATAAGATCATGCCACAGAAATGGGAAAAACTATGAAATAACAGTGAGACAACTTATTTTCTTAATGCTTTTTCCATTAAAAGAACCCCACAAAACAACCCACAAAAAACCAACCAGAATTTAAAACAGCCGAATATTTCAGATTCAATAACCTAAATGCACTACAAAATACGTCAGGGAATAATACGTATGATTTCCCCACTTTCTTCATCGTATAAGCAAATCCTTTTTTTCTTTAACAGTGTTCATGTATACATTCAAAAAGAACTGCAATCCCATTAGACTGCGATGATGTCAAATGTTGTGAAATCTTTAGCATTAAGCGGCTCTACAAACCAATCTAGAGAGATAAGTAACAACCTACAAAGTTAAATAAAATGCCAGGGTTTTCCATATTGTACCTGCTGGGAAAAACACCCACCCACCAGTTCTCATGTCGTTTGAACCTCCAGCCAGTCCAATGCGTGGTGGCTTATAGGCGCAATGACCACATCCGCATAAAGTGGAGTTCTAAAAATTTCATTTTTCTGTCCTGATGCCAGAAAAGAGGCATCAGCAGAGGACGCGGAAAACTGAAGGGTGTGCATACCACAGCAAAACTAGGCACCTGCTGGTAAGGCTCAGAAACAGGTGGATTAAATAAAATAAAAAGGAAGATCTGCATTCAGAGAAGATTTTACAAGATTAAGAAGGCAAAAGATGAACATCAACCCGGATGGGGTGAGGAGCTAGGAAGTCTGTCGAGGAAAACATTTTATTTATGCAGCAGGACGGCACGTGTACCAGCGTCTTGGTAATTCACCTGGGAGAGCCAAAAAAGAGGTGGACTGAAGCAGTTTGCATCAGAGGAGTGGAGATAAGGCAAAGATGTGCAATGTCAAGGTACTTAGAGGTTTGGGACAGAAGACTTGTCTCCCATTACCGTTGATGGATTTCCCCAGAGTCTCAGAAAGCTCTGATGAGTACGAGATGGTTCAGGCAGCAAACGCATCAAAGTGCACGCCTAGGGATGACAAATTGCAACTTCTGCAAAGTTCGGGCAACCAGTGAGGAAATTAATATCTAGGCAAGAAACTAAGGAAAACCAGTTGTCCTGGGTCCTGGAGTTAACTGTTGGGATCAACAGTGTACTCTACACATTTTAAGGAGATGGCTGCACACAGACGTTGCCCCATCAGCTTCGATAGGCTCAAGGGCAGAAGTTTATCTGCACAACTGAAAGGATGAGCGACGTGCTCTTTGAGCACACCATCCTGTGCTTCAGCTTTTTTTTTTTTCTTTCAAAGCTAGAATTTGAATGAAATGAAAAATAAAACTGCCTGATAAGTACAATGTCTTGCAGAATTCAAAACAGTTGAAACAGGATAACAATGCAAAGGAATTTATTGAGCCATAAGGAAGTTTCTAGTCAGATATAGGGATAGATGCCAAATATGGTTTTATTTAACATCTTCATTAATGATCTGGAATTAATTAAATTTGCAGGTGACATTAAAGCAGGAGAAACTGCCAAGAGAAGTAAGGCATGAAAGAAATACAAAACGAGCTTCTAAGATTCGTTATTCTAAGGATCGTTATGACAATCGAGTTTGTCATCCTGCGCGACAAGGGCCCCAGCGCAGGTAGATTTAATTTGGAAGAACATGAGATAATATTGTTAGGGGGGCAAAAATCACCTAGTACATTCAGTGCTACTGGGAAAAGGGAAATTGAGAGCACAAAAATACTCTGAGGGATGTACGAACATTAGTGGGTACCAAGTTCAAAGAAGCCTTGGAAAAAAAAAAAAAATTTACTGCCATTTTGGCTGCACTGACCAGAATGTTGCACAGTTGAACAAAGGTCCTGAGGTTCACCTTGAACTAATTATAGTAACTGCACTTAAAATATGGAGTTCAATTTCAGCATACTACCGGAGAAATGTTGACAAACAGTACCGACTTCAGACAGGCATAGAAAGACGAAAGAAAAAATAAAAAAAGAAGAAGACCTAGTTATGTATATTTGCGGAACAAGGAGATGGAAGTACAAGAACAATTGCTACAGATCAGAAAGCTCTTCATAACAAAATCTAAAAATAAATGTTCACCGTGTAGTGCCTGGAACGTAAAACAAGGCAGAGCAACTACAAAAATACACAACTAGTCAGCTGATGCAACTCTAGAAAAGTCTCTGCAAAGAAATGCAGAAAGTGCTGTGCCTTTGACCTCCAAACCCCATAGGATACAAACACGTATTTCCAACTAACTGGATTTCCAGGTAACCCTAACTTTTACTCGTCTCCAGGTCTTTGTTCATTTTATAATTAGCATTCCAACTTTGGTGTCAAACTAGAAAATTAACATGAAAGGACCAATGAGATGTAAAGTAATGATGGGTGGTGCCGGCAATTAGTACTTGGTATATTGTTACAGTCCATGAAACATCGCCCTTCTCCTTTTGGAAGAAGTGGGGAAGGGGCACACGTATGGCTAGCCTCAGACCATGGACCGAGCTGAGTGAAGCATGAGATATTACATTAGCAAATGATTAAGAGGAAGCAAAAAGTAATGAGGCTGAGCAAGGTATCTAGAGCAAGGTAATGAGGAGGGACGAATATTCAAAACACGAGCCTGTTGTGGAAGTGGCCAAGGCTCAGGCTTTCATTGCAGCCATCCTCTTCTCTCTTCCAGCAGTAAGGCTGGGGGATGTGCTGAGGAAGGGGAGGCCTACACGGCATTTAAACTAAAACACCCAAAAATGAGAAAAGACACGCAGCTACGGTGCTCGGAACTGCTTAGTAATCATTCATCATCCCTCTGTCTCTTCCCATTAAGACGACCCTTCCAGACTGCAAGCTCTTCAAGAGAAGGCATTACTACGCACTTGCTACCGCAGTGCAAAGGGATAATCACAATAAATGGTAGCAAGTGAAATAACGATGCCAGCATACACTTGTCAGCTTACTTATTTAGGTTGAGAGTGGCCTAAAATGTTTATCTGCTCTGTGTTAAAATGGGCACTGTATGCATATAAATATGTATATGTGTATATATATACACCCCACGCCCCGCCCCCCACCCCCCTCTTTTTGTGCGTATGTATCACTAAAAGTCAAATGTGATCAAGAGGTTGCTCCTGTACAGCAGGCAGTGACACGTATTAAGATATTTCAGTATGTTTTTGCTCAATCCATCGCTTAATTCCCTTACTGCTGCAACCCCTCACCACGGGACCTGCGATCCCTGTTGCTTTCCACCACAAGCTGAATCCTGTGCATTTCAGAAAGCATTAGCAAAAATGAGACCGCTACTTCCAAAAGCGAGTCAGGTGAGAAAAAAGTTGTTTGCAAACCTTGGTGTTTGGCGGTTTGACCTGGTTTTGGGTGACATTTGGCGCTTCCAGCGGAGTGAGCTGGAGTACAGAGAGGTGCCAACTCCAAAAAATTAATCCAAACTGGGTCCAATTGTTCGCGGCTGAAAACACACACCTGCACGCATTGACTTTCACAGGAACACGGACTCCTGGGTCACACCAAGGATCGACGGTCCCAGCCAATTACTCACATAACTCTTGCCATGTGTAGGTCACACTGGGTAGCAGCTTTGTCCCAGTCCTCCCGTTCCCAAACAGGCCTTCCTCATCCAATGGTGAGAAACCTCATTCCACCCTAAGATTTATTCATGACCGGTTTTAATCCATTTGTTCCTGTGCCAACATTGTTCTCTGGCTTACATGGCTCTCCCCGCTGTTTACTCTCCTGATGTATTTGCAGAGTGCTACCAATCCCTCTAAGCTTTCCTTCACCGGGCTGAACAAGCCATGCTTTTTACTCTCTGCT
>JAVJGI010000057.1:77303561-77320758 GCA_035590275.1 Ibycter americanus | reverse complement strand
ATTAGAAATAAACGAAACAAAAGTTAAGAAGCATGTTATGTGAAAAGGCCTCTGTATGATGCTTAACCAAAAGTAACCCCAAACCAGGCACTTATGGGGTTGCTGCTGATGTGGTACCTCCTGACTGGAGTCCTGCACCCCAGCTCCGTGGTGCTTGGCGGGGGATGGAACAGATGCTCTGAGCACAGAAGGTGCAGCCTTTGCCTGTGCTCCCATCATGCAAAATCCTACCCACCTCCATTTTTAATGGAACACTATCAGTAAGATTCATTCTTTAATTCACTAATAAATGAAGAGACGTCCATGTCTTTTTCCTAAAAACCATTGTATTTTTGCTCTTTTCACCGACAGAAATAAAGTGAATATACCTCTTTTGCCGTCAGTGACTACCAATGCTACGGAGACTATCAAATATTGACCACCTGTCATACTTGCATGCAGCAAATCCCACTGAAGATTGCCTTGGAGATAAAAGTGGTTAAAATCATTTAACACAAGTGTTGCCGAGGAATTTTAGATTGCTGATGTTATATTTACTTGTTTTCCTGAATGCTAGAGGAGGCACACATTTCTGGAACCTGCTATAAAAGCGGCATCCACAAAAGTAATATAGAATATAAGCAGCCAGATACTAGGTTCTGATTTGGTTAATGACAGGTGCATGGGGGGGGCTAATCAAAAAGATGCTCTTGCCACATGGACATACTCCTTTTGAATCAGAAACGATCATCAAGTGTTTGCAAGTAGAATGGAATTTTTATTTCCTGTGGAAGAGATGAGCGTTCACAAATACTGGTTTAAGAACCAAACAGATTCCCTTTTCTAGGGATAAAAGGCTTTTCCCCCAGTATTTTTTAAACACTCTCTTTTAACTAGGTATAAAAATTGCCTCACTTTTAAAATCAAAATAGCAATTGCTCAAAAACTGGTAATAAATGGTTAACAAGGAACTTTTCATTTTAATATCAAAGGTTTAATCAAGTAGTTCAACAGTACAGTCTATGAAAGTAATATGACAATGATTAATAAATTCATGTTTCTCATATATATGAAGCCATTTAATATCCCAGGGCCAGAACCTCTCCTACAGCTGCTGGAAGCAGCAGCTTGCAATAGGGAAGAGGTTGCCGGTCGCTGATCTGCTTGGCCTCAGCTCAAGTCCTGGCATGGGTCAGGGATGTTGTGGGCTGCTCCAGCCCAGACCAGCTGGTTTTGGGGGGGACTTTACACCCAGAATGTCTAAGGTCCAAACTACCACCTTATTTCAGGGTCTATGCCACGCTGACAGAAACGCACTTGCATAAAATGCTGCTCCCCGCCTCCGTTTTGCTTTGAGAAAACCGGCTTGCAGAATTACAGTTCTCCTTGTAATCGTTTTCAAGTCCCTGAAAACCCAAAATGATTGTGGGTAAATTCTCGGGCCATCCATTGTGCCAGAAAGTGGAGGAAGAGACCATGGATTTCGGTCTGTCATTTTTCCTATACTGCTAGCGCTGAGTTGAAAGGTATGTAACATCTTAATGGCTGGAGCCATTAGGAATACGCAGATAAGCAGTGTGCACACAGTGAATACGGTGTTACGTTCTGTTGCATTCAAAAAACAGGTTGAATTTACTAATGTAATATTACAGTCATTAATTGTTAAATACCAAGCTGAAGTGATGCAGCCACCGAAGCCTTATCAACTATGCCAGATTCTAACACCTAGACATTGCAAGGTCTGCAGTTATGATGGACTACCTGAGTTGATAACACATGGAATTATCTAAACAACATTTGCATATTTGTGTAATTATTTCCTAAGGTTAATTAGCTCCTGCAAAGCAGCTTGCCCTTTGAGACTGCTTACTGTGACAGGTTCACATATTTCCTGTTTCGATGCCAAATTTTACTTTTTTTTTTTTTTTTTTTTTTTTTTTTAAAGTAACCTGTTGCTGGAAAGTTACAGATGGGGCAAGAGCTGGAGGCCTTGAAATACTGTAGGCTTTACTGGGGCAGAGCAGCTCAGATCCCATCTTAAAACTTCTAATTCATCAAAACTCAAAAAAATCAAATCAAGAAAATCAAATTAGTTTTAAGCTCCAGTGACAGCTCTCTCCTTTTACTTTGTTTTTTTTAAATCAGGGAGTTGGAATCACATTTTTTTTGCGACAAGTGAAAAGTGAAATGCATACAAATAGGGAAATATGCCATACAACTGAATAGCTTTTTAACAATTTACTTGAAGGTGGTTTCTATAATTACGGCTTATCACAGCAAAACAATTTCTCCTTCTAGCTCGATGAGCTACTGTAAACAAGTATGGTACATGTGTTAAATATGGGCGAACAGAACCGCACACTGGCTGGGAGGCAGAGAGATGGAGAAGGCTCAGGTCTCTTGTCTCCAGTCCTTCCCTAGAGAGGTTAGATCCTTCCCCACCAGCAAGACCTTTGCAGTTCTGTACAGCTCATCCCATCGTCTCAGTGAGCCTTGGGGCACGCAAACTTTTGCAACTTTTCCCAACCCTTCCGAAAAGTCATTAAATTAAAATTGGTATGTCATGTTAAGTATAACAACATAAACATATAACCTAGAAGCGGCAGCCTGTGACCGAAACAATCCGGGATGAAATAGCGTTTTCAGTGGAGACTGGCTAACGCTGGTATCTTCTGTACAATAATAGCTGTATTTTTCTGTACAGAAAACTCTGCTCTATTAAAAGCAAATTGTACGTTTGAGGGTCTGAAATGAACAGTGAAGGGATACAGTTTGTTCCCTGCTGCTATGTGGTTTTTGATTATCATAACCTGACTCACGTCAGCATCGCATCTTGCAGCACCCCTAGGTAATGGACCCAGTAAAAATTAAATGGATTTCACTGGAAACTCTCTAGAAAGCAACACTTTCACCAGCAAGTTAATATATGTATGCATGTATATGTATGTGCGTGTATATAGAAACCAGAAGGCACGGGTGGTGAATGCTGAAGACAAATGAATGGGGAAGATTTGAATCCATGCTCCTGCCACGGCAGGATCTGTGGAGCTCTGGCCTAATTAGGTACTCAGTAATACGGAGGAACTCTGCCACTTGCTGTAATACCAGCAGAGTTAAAAACAAACTCTTCAGTCCTTGGAAGAACCCAACAGCCCAGAGATGGGCATCTGGGATTTGCCACCGCTGGGAATAGCCCCTCTTAGCTCCGGCTCCTCACGTCCTCCCATCACCGCACTCCCTTCTCTGTGCTACTTCACTCCTCCTTACACGCTTTCCTTCCTTTCACAACCCCCAAATTTAAAAAGAAAAAAAAGAAAAAAAGAAAAGAAAAAAAGAAAAAAAAGGGTGATATCAAGTCTCTTTTGCCCCTTCCACTGCACCACCTCCTGTTCTGGCACGACCCTTTTCCAACAGGTGCCCTCTCTTATTCCTCCCCCAACAGCACCCTTATGAGTACTAAATGATACTCATCACCTGCTGTGTTTTCCTCGACCCTTCTGCAAATATTTGCCTTACGCGAAACAAAACCTGTTCCATTACGGTGGAACATAATGAAATCATATGATGACTTATGATCACCAGAGCAGCTCCAAAACCTCAGTGGAGGACAAGGTCTAAGGGATCTGAAGACAAGAAAGCTGGAACAGAAGCCAAAACATAGCCAGCATGGGATTTTTTTCCCCTCAAAGACAGCAACTGTGGTATTACAAGCAGAGAAGAGGAGGAAAGTAAGGAAAGGACAGGAAAAGAGTGGAAGCAAAGACCTTGTATTCCTATTTTTCTGCAGCATGAGTACCTGAAGACATGACTTTACAGTGTCTAGCTCAGGCCATTTAACAAGAATTGATCTTTAATGAAGAAATTGCGGTATGTTAGGAAGCATCCCACCTACTTGAAAATATTTTTTCCCATTTTAATCACAGAATTGAAAGAACCCTTGCACAGATATTCCTGACATGTTTCCTACTCCAGCCCAAGAGGTGACCCCAGGAGGCAGCAGGACATTTTACTAACAGTAGAAATTGTATTTCTGCTTTACTTACTGATATGGGTAACGCTAGTCCGTGTGCTACACCTACAGAGATACACACACACACGGAGAGAGGCTGACTCTTGCAGAACTCTTAAGTAACTGGGTTTTCAGGAAGGATGGCGATGGACTGCTGTCTACACTGGGCAAGTCCAGCTGTAGGAAACGAGACAAAAGGATGCTGCAGAAGACAGCAGACGAGGGTAACAACATCAAGATCATCTCAGCAGCAAAACAGCGTGACTGGGGGAGAAGACACGGCGCTGAAAGTGATGCTGGAGACAATTTTGTAACAAATCTTAAATCTGACAACACGCGTTGGGAATTCGGTTCAGCAGGTCTTACCAGGCGCGCTGGGAAGCAAGGACAATGACTGAGCAGTGGGTCAAGGGAGTTATGTTAGCTGCTGCATCCTGAGTTGAGTGAGAAAGAGATGGCTTGAGAGGAAACAAGAGGGGAAGAGATAAAATCATAACAACCAATGCTTTGGCCTTGAAAGTTTGAATGGAGGACACGTTTCTTTCCTCCCTTCTTCTACGGGCTCTGTATGGGTTTTATTTGCATACTTTGCCTCATTACAACAACAAAACCCAGCACAATTTGATCAGCTGTGTAGGTGGCAGAGCGGGTTCATGGTCACCAGTGTCTGGTGTAGCTCTGCGGAAACACGGAGCATTGAATCTGCAAAGGCTCAACACTGAAATAATGTAAATGCATTATTGGTGAGTGAACGTTATTTAATTCAGCAACTGTATTGATATATATTCAGAAACAGTCACATTGTATTTTCCCTTACTTATGACCTTAGCAGGGATTAAACCAAGGACCCTCAGATGTAAACCCGCCAGTCTCTTCCACTTATCTGGCAGGAATAATTGGGGAAATAAAAAGACTGTATTATCTTTTTTAAGGGCACTTTCTGAGATGGGGGCAAGATACATACTGTGGCAGTAGGCAGCAGCTGCTTTTGAGACAGAAGGACAGACCTCGTATCACAATAGTGAAGTCTGGTCATTTGCAGAGTTGCAAATATAAATAGCACAGCCAAGGTTATTATTTGGCACATGCCTTCGGAAAGCAATATGGCAAAGTGACTTAAGGTTGCGTTTTTCATATTACGGATCTCAGTCTTATTCCCAGATCTATTTGAGGCGATTCCGTGTAATTTTTTGTGCCTATTTTATTTGTGAAGTGGGCCAGTGATGGAGGTGTTCCCTATATACCTCATGAAGCCCTAGTAATAAAGATGTTGTTTGTATAGAGTCAGCAGCAGAAAGGAAGATCAGAAATCTTACGTATTGCAGTTAAATACACATTGTATTACATGAGTGAGCAGTCCCACCTCCAAAGCTCCTGACAACTTATCAAGGAAAGCAGGCAATCTCGACAGACCCGCTAACTCAACACGGACTACATGAAATGTGCAATATCTGGCATATCTAATAGCAAAATAAAGATGTAAATCAAAAACGCATTTGGCAGACTGAGACAATATTTAAGCTGTCACCATCAGCAGAAAGGGGATGAAGGGGTGGCTTGGGAGGATGCGCCGATACCCGCGCTTCACTACGGCCTGAACTGCTGAGATTAGGTTTAAAATGACAAGTTTTAGCTAATGCAAGACTGATGATGTCTAGCCAGGTTTTTTACGTTTCGTTTTCTGGCTCCTCCCTGGGGCCCCCGTTCTCCCCAGCTCCCACTGCAATTACCATCCAAGACAACTTCAGATCCTGTTCCACTTTTCCCACTTCAGATGCAAGCTGGGCTTTCCCTGGTGATGGTGGTCAGGAAATAAAATTCAGAGGTATGCTATATATATGTGGGAACAGAGGGAGCTCGGATCCTAACCTCCCCCAGGGCAGCAGGAGGGAGCTACTTTTCCCCTTTATATCCAGCTTTATTGCACACAAGAGAAAAAACCGAAGCAACTCCGAGCCAGAAAAGAGTTTTCCCAGCTAAGCCCTCAACTAACTCAGTTTCCGACCAATAACCTAGAGATGCTTCTGGATTAAAAAAATGACAAACCACTCCTTCCTCCCGTTTCCAGAGTGCTCCAACCATCCCTGCTTGGTGAGGAACAAGCTGACCCTGGAAACCAAAACCTTCTTTCCACCCTCCTGACCACGGGACCTGACTCTGATCCCTCATTTATAATATTTCAACAGGCAAACAATGGCCCAAAACCACGGACCGGAGTCGTCAGCGCCCACAGCTATTCTTCACAGAGGTGCCAGTGGTCTCAGCTGCCTTAATGCATCGCTGATCTAATACTGTATTTCAGTTTTGGCAAACGCAGGTCTTCGCAGGAGGCCTTCAGAGCGCTGGCATGTCAGGACCGTGCAGGTGTTACAGGAATATACGAGCGTTTTTAACGGGCTGGGGCTACAGGTGGAATTTCTTAGCTTTGCATTTGAACTGGAAGTCGAGCGCGGTGAGCTTGGCTGCAGATCCGTGCGAAAAATAAATGAAGAAAGCAGCAAACTTTACCTGTGTTGTTCAATCCGCGATGGCTCCACGCAGCAAAGACTCAGCCTTGTCGCGCGGTGAATGTTTTCTGCTGCAAGGTTGCTGCGTTCAAACGCCCTCCCTGTTTCTTCAGTTTTTTGTTAGGAAATTCAAGGGACTTTTGTCACTTGAAGGGGTTTTGCTGTTTATAAAGTACAACCCAGATCTCAGGCTAAATTAATTAAGTCTCAAACATTATTATAGCATCAACTCCCTGGTTGAAGTATCTATCTGCTTGTCAGCCAGGGTAAGAGAACTTTGTCAGGCTGTTGTTCCAGCCTGGATTTTCCCGTTTCTGCTTCTGCTGGAGTCTGGCATGTCCTGTCATCACCACCCAACTGTCTTCTGGTAAAGTGCAGGAAAGGAGACCGAAAAGAAGAAAAATTCAGACAAAATGAGTTTCTCAGTGGCTTTTAATTACCATCTCCAGCCAAAGCTTGGGGTTTGCTATTTTAAATGACGGGTTGGTTGGTTTTTTTTTTAGTGGCCAGTTACTCCCTATTAAGCTGGAGAGCAAATAGTTAAAAGGTTTCCTTCAGAGCAGATCTTGCCCCTGAATATCTGCAGTATTCTTTCTGTTTATACTGTTTCCAAATTGACAGTCATGGTGGGAGTCGTCCAAGCTAATTATTTTATCACTGGGACAAGAATGTGAATAAACACAAATATCACATTTGTCTTCTTTTAGTCTGGGGACAAGAACACTGCTGACTCACCGGGAGGAAAGAGGTGCAGGAGAAGAGAATAGGAGGAAGGAGGGAAATGAATCAAAGGAAGTTTTACTTTAGAAAAAAATAACTGATTTCCCTTTTAGCTCTCTGACAGACCTTTGGATTTTTGCTCTTTTGGTATTTTTCCCCCTTTCCAAATAACTTGCAGCATTCCAGGTGAAGGAAGCCAGAATTTGAAGTAGCATCTTCTGGCAAACGGCTTGGAAATTCTGCATGGGGAAACTCGTCAGACTAGGGGTGCAGAAGCAACTCCTCAGACCAGCCCTGTTTACATGGTCATACCACAACTACTGACAAACACCTGCACAGTTTACATGAAAATCCCTGTGCCGTGATGCCCCGAGCATGGTATCTGCCAACCTCTGCAGGTGGACTTACATATTCTAGTTTAAGTAATAACTACAGCAGTTTGGCCAGAGAGACCCCAGCTGGTAAACACCCCTCCCAAGACTGGGGCAGTTGCATTTCAGTACACTGCTACTGGTACGTATCCCCTGCATTTCACACGCATCTTTTTTATGCCTCCTCATACTTGTTCTTTCCAAACTACTTCATCTCAGGGATCGAGATTCTGCCCACAACATACTTCTGTCTACTGTAATAAACATCACTAAAGGCGTCCTTCTGTGTGACTGAATTACGGGAACAAAAAAGCATTTCTAAAACAAACCATCAGGTTGTATCTTTGCAGCTGCCTCAACTACCAGCCCTGCTTCTGGCAATTAATAGATTAATTGTGGGGGCAAGTAAATAAAAAATGAATACAGTACTTTTACAAAAAGAATTATCTTTGCAAGACAGTTGTTTAAATGACTACAATGCATTTTTCTAAACACTAAGACCAATTCCTTTTGAAACAAATGTATCTGAAACATTTGAAAACTCGTAATGGAAGTCATGTAGAAGTGTTATTTTTCTATTTCCTAAAGTACTTAAAGACTATTTTACTTTCCACTTCTTTCAATCTGTTTATATGTTTTAATGAGAAACAGATTTTTTTTTTAAAATCATGCTATTGCAAGAAAAATAGCATTTTGGCCAAGAAAAATGCAGATTTCCCCACCACAGGAAACAATGAATCTAACAAACTTCAACACATTTAAGTAAAACAACAACTTAGTATTTTCATTAACAGCTATGGCTTTAGAACAGAGCTCGGCAGTAAAGTCTCTGTTACAGAGTTTGTATCTCTTACGCACGTTAAACTAAATAGAACAGCTTCGCGCCGTATTTTTCTTCTTGACGTCTCTGTCTCTATTTATTACACACACTCAAGAGCAGTTATTTAAGTGAAAGAAAGATTTAGCAGGCTCAAAGCTATTTGATTTCTCCTAATAAAGAGAGCAAAGTGCTCAGTGCTTTAAGTAAACTGATATACTATTTATTTAACGCACAAAGATTTGCTGAAGTGCCTTAATATGTAGTGTACTATAATTAATTGTATTTGAAGTAACTGCCAGTAGCTTATAAAATAATTACCTAAACAGATGACAAACACAATCTTAAATTCAGATTTGTGTTTTCTCTCGCTTCTCGTTTCGACAATCTGAAAAGTTGAACGTTGAGCTATTCAAGCCTTAATTCTGCTTCTCCGTTTTCCTGTCCAGACCCACCTCCGTTATTTTTGTTTCACAATAATGCAAGCTAGGAAATGATCTTTAATCCTGATGAGCAATCTCAGGACTTGCTCGTTCTACCTCTGGCTTGAACCCTGCAACTCCCTCGCACTGACCATTTTATTAAAGCAGGCTCTTCCCTGCTCAGATTAGCGAGGGCGTTGCAGCAGCGGTGCATCGCCACCGCCGAAGATCATTAGACATTAGATCACCAGTGATTTTCTTCTAACGCAGTGTCATTTTTTAACAACTCAAAACATCCAACTACACAACAGACAGCTTGGCTGTATTTTAAATTAGCACAAATGCTAAAGCCAGGAAATGTAATTCTCAGGATATCGGAACAAAAGGTTCGGAGAAAAAAGAATTCTTATATACCATAAGATTATCAGGACGAGACTGTCACACCGTGACCTTGCTGGCGTCTAGCTAATCTGACAATATTTGGCAGAGCATTGTTTCAAATCAATAACTAATTAACAAAGTACAAAAGAAGTTGTACTGTTTTTGAGGCTCCTTGTTAAAAATGGCTTTTGGTTGCACATGGGCAGAAAGGTCGCTTTTATGACATCTTCGCGAGTCTTTCAACATCTTGCCACTGTCAGATTAAATTACTTTTAGCAATTAATTGTCATAAGTTAAAACAGAAGCACATTTGTTACAGCAGGTTGTCATAATGACATGGTGAGCAGTTGTTTTGATATGAATTTCTTCCACTGACCCTCTATCATATCTTAATTTTTTTGGTTGACCTAACTGGAAAATTGGGAGCAATCTTCTAACTCAGGCGGCACAGGGCAAACATTGGGGGTCTTACTGAGATTCTAGACTGAACAATAACGGAACAGAAATTCCAGAGATAACTGAAGATCTTGAGAATAATATATATATCTGCTATAGAATGTAACCTATGATGTCTGTCCCAGTGGGTGGGATAAGAAAAATAAACCCTCAAAAAACCACATGGATGTAGCTTTTGTTACTGTTACAAATGGTCCTTGATGCCATTTTAATCCTTTATTAGCCAACAACATGTGTTTGATGTGTTTTAAAACAAGGATTAAGTGGATTCAACATCTGCAACTTGCGCGCATTCAAACCCTTGCTTAGTTTTGGAGGCTTGGACCTCATTGTGCTTCAATTAAAAATAATTCTACTCTTTTCAGTTCCTTTTGTTAAACAACTCTGTATCATGATGCATGCATATTCTGCGCCCTACAGATTAGACCTCCAACATTTCTTGTCACATTTTGTGTGAGTTTGCTACAAAACACTGCATCAGGACGAAAACAGACAACAGTTCTAACAAAAGCCCCCTGCACTTATGTGATAAATGCTAAATCCCATTTCAGCTGCTTGCTAGGCTTTGCCTTGCCACCCCATTACCAGAGTCTCTCTGAAAAAAAATCCAGTTTGCTCATCAACGATGATGCAGAGCCAATAAAATTTATCAGGAAAAGACAGAAGCATTATTGATTGAGCAACTTCTCCTGCTTAGTATCTCAGGTCTTCTCTGAAGTCTGTTACCTCTTGCTGTTTGGGAGGGAAGAAATAACTCTGAGGGAGTAGCAAAAGCAAGGTGGAGAGTGCATCCATGGGGTGTAGTCAGCAATGCGCTCATTAAGGTACACAACAGAAATGTTAATCAAGACCTTAAGGAAAAGAGTGTGAGGAGACCTCCTGTACTTGGGTTTGTGTGGCAAGGCTTTGGTAGTAGGGGGGCTGCTGGGGGTGGCTACTGTAAGAAGATGCCAGAACCGTCAACCATGCCTGATGGAGCCAACGCCAGCCAGCTCAGAGACGGACCTGCTGCTGGCCAAGGCTGAGCCCATCAGCAATGGTGGCGGTGTCTCTGGGATAACGTATTTAAGAAATGGTAAAAAAGCTGCACAACAGCAGCTGAGAGAAAGAGGAGTGAGACTGTTTGAGAGCAGCAGACCTGCAGCCCCCCAGGGCAGGGCAGGGGGAGGCAGGAGGGGCTCCCGGTGCCGGAGAAGAGATGCTCTGGGAGCCCATGGTGAAGACCATGGTGAGGCAGGCTGTGCTCCTGCAGTCCATGGAGGTCCATGATGGAGCAGACACCCACCTGGAGCAGGGCAGAGGGTGAGGAGCCCTCCCTTTGAGGAGGAAGGAGTGGCAGAGACAGTGTGTGATGGACCGACCGCAGCCCCATTCCCCGTCCCCTGCGCTGCTGGCGGAGGTGGGGGGTGAGGAAGGCAAGAGTGAAGCTGAGCCCAGGAAGAAAGGAGGGACGTGGGGAAATTGTTTTAAGATTGTTCTTATTTCTCATTATCCTGCTCCACTGTCAATTAGCAATAACTTCATTTCCTGGTGTCAAGTCTGTTTTGCCCATGATGGTAATTGCGGGGTGATCTCCCTGTCCTTACCCTGACCCACGACCCTTTTATCATATTTTCTCTCCCCTGTCCAGCTGAGGAGGGCAGTGATGGAGCGGCTGGGTGGGCACCTGACAGCCAGCCAAGGTCAACCCACCACATCTCCATATTGCCATGAAATGTCCCTGTGCTTGGTGCTAGGGAATGAAGTGCAAATAAACAGGAAAAGAGAAGCAGGACTGACTCCATCCTGCACTGGAGAAGACAGAGATTGTGCAGAAGAACGGACCTGGGCAACTGCAGGATCTGTCCTTACCAGTGGCAGCAGAAAAGCTGCAAGCCCAGGATCAGTCTGGGTAAGTTGTTTCTGGTCCTAGATGTCCTGTAGGGGCTGATTAACTAGATCTTCAGGTTAACTGAGACTCTGGAAGAGATCTGATAGCTTTTATGGCTAACAACAGTTGAATGCTCTTTAACAATCCACATTCAATGTATTTTGTATTTTTGTAGTTTAGCTCTGCTAAGCATGTTTCTGTGCTAACATATTTTAAATCTTAAATCTTGTTTAGTAATAAAGCTGACAATGAGTGGTAAGAACTGATAGTTGCCAGGTACCAGATGTCCTGGAAGTCCCCCAAACTGTGATCACATTCACTGTGCCCAGCATCCCAGTACAACGCCAGAATACCCAAAAGTGCCTCTCCACTGAGCAGCATGGGTTAGTTTTGGAGGTGGCAATGCAGGCAGCTGCATGAGCAGACTGCTTCCAATGAACAGCATTCACAGAAAACTGGACAGGAGTATCTTAAATAATTTGTAAGCCTTTATGAACGTGGGCGCAGGTTCAGGAGATGAAGCATGACCGTGGACCTGTCCAAGGCAACCTTCAGTTACTGCACTGGCCTGCAGATGAGATACAGATTCAGGTCTCACTTTGAAATTAACAGTGTAGACAAATCTTCTAAGAAGTGGTTGTGCACAGGCTTAATTAAACTGTTGCTCACTAATGCTTTAATAAAGTTGCAGCCTTTTTAATTCCGCCATGTCTATCCTCTTCTAAACACACACTTGGCAAATAATCAATTTGAATGTCACAGGGTACTTTTTCTCTTCCTGAAACTCAAGAACTGCTTCATAGTTTAAAATGAAAGTTTGTGGACTCAAATTAACAATGTAGACAAAACTCTTTTTTGCCAAAGAAATAACAAAGGAGAGGGAGTAGGAAGGACGTGGACAGTACTTGTATCCTTCCCATTACTCGAAAATGGCCATGCCCATAACACCTGCAGAATATCGGTGAAAAAACTCCTGCTGCTGTGGTGCTCTAAGGTCCACCACAACAAATTTAAGTGGATGATCTGGCTTGGGGAATTTCTTGATTTCTGAAGAAATCACGAATGTTCTGTTCAACATGCCCATGTTAAAAATGCCAAGAAACACCACTGCCTGTCTGGAGGGGCTTATATCTTTCAAGGTGCATTTCTGCAGCAGTACTTGTGCAAGACCACATGGCACTAACCATGCTAATAGCTAGGTAGGCTTCCCAGTCTCCATCACCTGAGCCTGCTCTTAGTAAGTGGATGACCAACCACAACCTCAGGAGTACTAAATGTTCTCAGACAGGGAAATTCACCTCTCTTCACAGTGTTCACAAAGCCCGTCCATTACCTAAATACTTTTTTCAGTGCTGAGGTGGAACTTAGTGTAGAGCCATTGAACGACATCAGCTGGAGAGGACCTCTGCAGGTCATCTAATCCAACACCATGCGCAAAGCTGTGTCAGCCAGGACTGGTCACAAGTGCTGTGCCTGATACCTTCAATCAAAGGCAAAAAGAGCGAGCTCGGTAGTTCCACTGTTGCAGAAGTGTAAAGATGTACGTTGTGGAAGTTCCCCAAACCCTGAACCACATGCATTTGAGACAGAGTGACTTTGAACACACTCCAGAGAGGTCCTGCAGATGACTACCGTTGTGGACACTATACGGTTTACAATAGTTCCACATCATAACCTTTTCTTTCCAACTTTTGTATGCTTTGTGGACCCCCAGCACAACTGAGGCACCTTTCACAACTGCGCTGTCTTTGCTGAGTCTAGCAGACCTGAATTTTGCCCAGTCACTTTATCTTTGGGTAGAAATAAGTGTGACTTCATAGTGTCATTAGAGAATCGTATCATGGTTATTTACCACAACTGTAACAGAATAACAACAGTATCTGAACTTCCACTCCAGTGATGATACTATCTGGTGTCCATCAGGATGAAAATCGCTTTAAATATCAGCCAAAATCAGACAAATCAGTCAGCTGGGGGAGCTCAAAACAGAAAGGGAGAGGAAACGGCAAAAGAACATGATGAACAAACAGCCAACAGCAGCAGAAAGGTATTTAAAACAAGTGGACTCTATGACCAAATCAGATGCTGTTATTTTAAGATCTATCACAGCAATAACTCATTTGCCCACTTAAGGCAAAGCCGCCAGAGCCTTAAACAGCACGCACCGTCTGAAAGCTTGACATATCTCAACGAGGAGGATTTCATACACAGCCAAGGTCTTCACTGGTAAGGGATTTAAAAATAAGCAACAGCCATTAAACATAAGCCTACTCTTTTTTGGCAGCCAGTGCAAAGGACACATGATGAATAACAGGATCCTGTCATCAAATGTGTTTGTTCATTTTTCAAACAACAGGAAAAGTGGAGTACCCAGCGGCTCAGAGAGGTGTAACTGCCAGGTGGAATGTGTGAGGGCAGTGACTTATCAAAGGGTAAGACCACGAAGTTAATTGCAGAACTTAGAAACCTTTCAAAACTACTTAACGCAGCCTAAGCTTTGCTAAATTTCTTCATTACTTAATTCACGAACTTCAAAAGAATTCCTCGGCAAACCAGATCCCTGAAACAAATAAATATCTGTCTTCTTAACGTCTATGTACAATTAAGGCTTCTGTTTTCCCAGGTTAAGAGCAGAGTGGCTATGACAGAATTAAGTGATAATGTCAATTGCCCACTTTTCTAGAATATAGGCTGAACTTGCAAGATCCATGAAATCAGATTATTCAGTTACACAGCAGGTGGAAAAGACAGGAGATAGGAATGAAAAACTATCCTGGAAGGAAACACCAGTCTGAAAGGACAGACACATTGCAGATGGTTATGAAGTACCAGGCGTGTTGTCTGAATTAGCTGTATTTTAAATGTCTTGCTGTACTATATGACTGGATGAACTGATTCAATCTTTGCTTTTGACAAAAAAGTATCCCATGCCTGCACACACTATGTCTCAGAGCCCACCTCCTGCCGAGTCTGCAGGATGCCGAACATGCAAGAACACGTGTAGGTTTTGTGTGCTTTAGTGTAGGTAGTGCCATGTGCACACACACGCGCGCGTGTGTAAGGGGGAACTGCCCCCTGTAATTCACGATGCATTATAGGTGTAATGACTGATGCAAATTGACATGACACTAGACGATGTGTAAGTTGCAAAGTTAAGTCTTTTGCGACAGAGCAACTCTTCCACTTGCTCCCTAATTCAGCAAGGACATGACAAAACCAGAGGTAATATTTTTGCTGTTTTTTTAAGAGGTGTAGAGGCTTGGCAACCAGGCGCAGCATATTATTAAAGAACTAAAAAACTGACACTTAGCTGGATGCATGGCGAATTATTTCAGCACATCCTGATAGCGAAGGAAGGATCCCTCCTGCTATACGATCCAGGTGCAGAAGGGCAACTGGAGCCCATGCAGCCCTGATGTGCAATCCTCATAATTACTCACACTGCTCACCAGAAACAGAAGAAGCGTGATTCTATTTGTCAAAAGCTACTAACCCAGGGATGTCCCCTCCTTTCTTAAGAACCTATTCAATACGGCTGTAATACCTTTCTCACTCCACACTTTTGCTAAAAGTACCAGACTTGAAGCTCTCAAACTGCTGCTTAAGAGCCCAGAAAACCCAAGGCTCCTCAGCAGACACCACTCCTGGTAACTCTAAATGCACTTTGGTCTTACTGTGTTCAGTGGTTTCTCTCCAAGCAGTGCCATCTATTGGGAAAACTAACTAAAATTTGTGTATTACTTGGCAATAAAGAAAATATACCTCTTTGTGTATTGACAAATTCACTCTTGCCAAGTACTGATCAAAAACTACAGAGACAGAGAATGAGAATCAACTGTTAAATAACAAAGTGTCGAATGGCTGAACAGCATGCAGCCCATTCAGGGGAGAAAACCTGCTACCGACGCTACCGACCACAAAAGACAAAAAGCATTTTTGATCAGTTTAGCATCCCCTTTTAGCCAGGGAGAGGAGGATAAAACAAGGATTCAGCTGAGCGAGGAACGGGAAGATTTCTCAAAATTTAGATGAGTTCGTGGCTGGAGATAGCGTAAAACAGACTACCTTAGGAACGACTTCTGTCTGGACAATATGAAAATGAAGTTAACAGCTCTGAAGTTGGTAAAATGTAGTTCTCAGGGTGTGCTGATCAGCTATGGAGTTCACTAAGGCATAGCAAGAAAGGAGGTCACGACTCCGTTCTCCTCAGAGCTCACAATAAGGCATATTTCTTTGCCTGTACAGGGATGACAATGAGCTGATTGAAAAGATAAAACTTGTTCTCAAGAGGTAAATAATTCAAAACAACATCTCACGGCAAGTAAATTCACAAAAAGTAAGCATTTTACTTAGTAAAAGCCTTTACTCCTAAGGATTTTAAAACGTAACGAATGAAAGGGCTATAATAATTAATTTTTCAAACTGTCAGCCACCTATGAATTGCAGGGTAGGAACTGACATTTTTTTGGGGCAGTTTATTCCACATTCCTCCATGCCACCATTTCCTCCACTACTTGTAGCCCCTTTTGGCAGCCGTCACTGCTGCAGGCAGCCAAGCAGACGACAGAGGAACTATGAGATTTATCTTAATCCCAAAAGCTGGATTTTTTTTTTTTTTTAAATATTTTTTCCTGAATTTTCACTTTGTTTTCTGTAGCATATGAGGTGAAAACAACATCCTTGAACGTACTGTGCATCCTGTGCCCCAGTTCCCTGTCTGCTGACATTCGTTCCCTAGGACTCCACAAATGTTGTTTTCCTGACCTCCACACATTGTGGTCCAGTTCTCATATCCCCCTACCCAAAACCCATAGATATTTCTAGAGTGGGGTGGGAGGGGGCGTCCCCACAGAAAAGGGTTATTTTGCAACAGCACCATTCATCTTAAGATGACTATATATATTTACCTCGGAAACTAATTTTCATCATCTCTCACTGTATCAAGGCTCTTATGGCTGACTGGTCCCCAAGAAAAAAACATGCAAAGAATCTCCAAGTTTTGCGAAAAAGTGTATGCTGCCACTTAAGCCCCTGCTAAATTTTTTCTGCCAGTTTTCCCAAACACACGGTAATAATCTAGCATTAAAACACGCAACCGCGTGCAGTACGTTAGAGGACATTATCCCTGTTTTGGGTATCAGCAAAAAAGATGTTATCCTTCGATTCTGTTGGATAAACAATACTTGCAGAGCACAATCTGTACCGGCAGGAGGACGGACGAGATACCTATGAGGTCTTTCCAGTCCTTCGCTGCAATCACTTTACAAAGACAGGCAGCATCTGAGTACAAGAAGTTTGAGTAATTCTATTCACCTCTGCCTTCAACAAGTAGGTCCACTTTCTGCTGAGCTAGTTTTTTTTACCATTAGCTCGCTAACTGGCCAGGTTTCCCAAGCGTGAATCCCATCTGAAAGGAAGGAGGACTCATCTGACCTGTGAGAGACGGTCTTTTTTAGCACAACGGGAGCACTGCACCGCACAGCTCGCGGTGGGAGGAGAGACGCAAGCTGGTTCTTTCTTTTGGAAACTCACACTGCTTGCCTCAAATTTTAGGAGCTGGATCTAACAAAGCACATTTTGTCAGCATCGTGTAATGAATGTTTGAAAGACACCAAAGCTAAATGGCCCCGATTTATTCCTTTTCTTTGATTAAACCATACTTGTG
>JAVJGI010000057.1:77265579-77280535 GCA_035590275.1 Ibycter americanus | reverse complement strand
GTAGAAATTCTGAAGCTCGGTATGGAAAGAAAAGAAAGGGGTAACTCTGATCATGCCGTGCCACTTGGGAAGGACGGGCAGAAAACTCACAAGAGTTAATGCAGTCACATTTGACTTAAAACTTTTTGATACTGAGATATTCAGGCAAGCAGCACAGGAATAATGAGATAAGAGAACGCAAGGGTGTGAGTGCTATGGAAATATACATGTTAGTATGCAGTATGAAAGAGCACCCTCTGTTGTTTTTGGTTAACAGAAGCAAGTCTCCCGATACCTCAAAATAATATTTCAGTTCCAGAAAAGATTGAGATAAATCATCGCTACCGACATACAGATATCTGCAAACACTTCCCAGGGAGTTCAGGCACTGCGGTTTGTTTGGGAAGGAGGGTTATGCACGCTGAGAGTTACTGGATTATGGAAGGAAGAATATGCTGTGCCCTAGCAAACTCTAGTTGCCTAGACAAGAAGCTTTTTGATAATAAAAGATTGATTTGTATATGCAAAATTAGCAAAAAAATTTAAATCTTATGAAGATCCTAAATCTGATATGCTGGGTGATTTGTATTTATGATTTTTATAGGGCATTAAGAGTTTTAGTTAAGGGTACGCATCATCATTAAATACAGGAGTCACCAATGCTAATTAAACTAAAGCACAAAATGTCTGATGACAGATTAGACATTCCAATCAGTTAAAAAGATGTGAGATGTGGCTGCATTCTAATGGACGATGTTAAATATATCAATGACAACAGCGGAACTCTTAAGAACATGCAATTTCTGCCACCAAGACTGTGTTTTCCTTATTTAGAGCTAAAAATCTCACAGAAATTGAAAGTTTTCATTAATCTATTTCCTGCAACCAGAAAGTACTGATTATCTTAAGGACCTAGAACTTACAGAGATGGATGATGATCCACATGACTCAATTCCAATGATATACCAGTGATGATGTAACAGAATGAAAATAAATTGTGATGTTACAGTGAATAAAGTTGGATGCATCAGGTGCCTTCCGCAGGTTCTGCTCAAAGTAAAGAGTTCTGATATGAACAGATTTTAAAAATGTACTTTCCCGTCAGGGTCTGTACCTTAGTGCCTTTCAAAATTATACCATAAGTTAAGAGACCAAATTAAGAACCTTAGAAATAGCCAATAAAGTTTAGGTAAGATTATAAGAAATATTATATTGCAAGGGTGTAAATAATAGTTTGTAAAAAGGTATGTGTTTTGTTTGACAATAGTTCTCACTGAAGAAACGTGCTATTGAGAGTTTCTGGGAAAATTAAGTCACAATTTGATTGAGTATTGAGCTAGTGAAAAATCCTCCATGGTATATTTTACACAGTTTCCATGAAAAAATGTGAAATTTTGTAAATATGGAAAACCACATTGCATATGTATTCAGAACTATGCAGCTTAACAGTCAACACTTTCATGATTAAGCTTTGCTTTACATAATGTACGGGGAATGAGAGAAAAGTAAAATTTCAGAGAAAAAGGGTTCCTTCCTGCAGATTTCAAAGATGCTGAAGCAAAGAGTTCCTCTAATGCATCTCCTGTCTGTCGAGTAAGATTTTTTTCACTGGAGGTAGTATGAATATGTCAATTACAGGATCATTTAACAGTCCTACCTTGAAAGAAGCTGCTTGCCACAAGACCTGACAACGTACAATCTCTTTTTTTCTGCTTGTACGGATTCCTGAATATCGAGGGCCAGTCTTGAAAGGGACACCCAAGAGTTACTATAGTAATAACAGCTTTTCCTTTTACGAGTTTAGTTTTTCCAGCCAAACAGACAGCCAAACAGAAAAATCTGTCCCCAAAAGTACTAAAGATATATTTTGCACAGCAAATACTAAAGAAACCCCAAAATAAAAATCAGGAAGTGGCAATATCTGAATTGTGGTAGCAACCTTAACATGGCCCCCATCGGTCAATTTACTGTAATGATCGATTACAACAGTGTGTATGGCAAGCTCCTGCAAAAGTTCCCAAACAAGACTGGGAAATGCAACATGTTTTCTGCACTACTGTTAATAAAGCAAATTTTGAATGATTCTATGTGTGTCAGAAAAGGGTCCATCAAAGTACACCATATAAGAACTAAAACTATTGATTAGTGCTTAAACAGGAACTGACAGTTCTACATTTTTATCCATCATCTTATAACTAACATCCAATGTCATTAAAATTGCAAGAGACTGGAGAAAAACATTCCCACCCCGCATTTTTCTAACAGGTTTTCTCTGTGTTTTTGACATCATTCTGTGCTGTGTATCATCTGTTTCTCTGACTCCCTTCGTAAATATTCAGGTTCCAATGTAACAGGTATGTAGGCAAATGCATAACTTTAGACACAAAAGTATATGCAGAGAAATCACGCAGCATTCGAGTGTTTGCATGATCAGATTCCCTCTATAGATTCACTGAGATTTTGAAGAGATGGGGGAAAAACCATATTCATTAGAAAACACGACTACAGAGCCACTAAAATTGGCAAGCACAGTGTGCTGTGTTTTCTATAAGTACCTAAACATTTTTTGTAAGTTGACTATAGTCCAAGCTGGCAGTCTCCCTTTAAATAAAACAAGAGCAAAAATTACATTAGCCACCTAACTTTGCAGCTTCATTAACTTCATAGCTACCTTAGTTACCTGTCCCCTTCCCCAAATTACACCTAAGAAACACAGCACTGCACATCCATGCAGTTAAATTAGCTTCAGAATCAGCTACTGCATCTTCCAAAATGCCCTAAAGGAATATTGTTCTAGCTGGAAAAAAATGCCTGCATACTGCATGTTCCCAATCCCTCTGCTGAAATCATCCCACTTTTTTACCATCAGCAACATAAATTACATAGTTATGAGACACGAATTCCTTTTAATTATTTGCCTGTTTTTTCGCCTGACGTTTCACGAGCTTGTTCCTCTCTCACCCCTCCTGCAGCACAGTTAAAACCCACCTATTTCACCCGGGCAGAACTGCAAGAGGCAACTCTGTGTATAAAGCCTTCATGTGCTATGTTACTAGTGCTAGTTTAGGTACTGGCTCGGGAATAGGTGTAAACACGACATACTTCTTCTCTGCCTACAGCGAACAATTATCGCAGCTGTGGCACAGCCTCAGAGGCTGCACCGAGCGAGGACCCCAGCCCGAGCCCTGGCGTGCTGCTGGATCCCCTGCCCCATTTCCAGTCCATGCTCCCCAAACAGGGCACAGGCGTTCACTCGTAGCAGGATCTCAGGCCGTTCCCAGCTGGAAGGCAGCCTCCCTTTTTTGCGGAGAAGCATAGAGAGAGGGAAAAGTTTATCTGCATGTATGAGTCATAGCGTGCCATTTGCCCTCAGGGTCAGGGAGCGGACTGCGCTGGCTGTGTTTAGTTTCAGAGTACAGAAAATGTCAAAGTACACTGTGCCCAGGGAGAGCTGGGAGGGAGGGATGCACGGGGAGACCGCTCCGTAAAAGAGAGACCGGCCCTGCCCCATGCACGCTGCCGCAGGAGGGGCACCTTGGACCTGTGTCGGGGTGCTAAAGCATGAGATACCCCAGGTGAGGTCTCTCCCCCTGCCCCTGCAGCCGTGCGTGTTCTCGCCTGCAAGCACAGGAAAGCAGCGAGGCCAGTCCGATGCGGACTCATACGAGTGTTGGACGGGCGACACAGGCTTCCCCTGAAACTTGACTTTTGACACAGCAGCCAGAAAAACAGAGGTTGAGCTGCAGCTGGCTGGAGGGCTGACTACTCTCGGCCTCGGTGTTTCCTCAAGCATACAGAAGACTGGCACGTCCTGTTCCTCCTTACGTAAAAGGTCACCGCTTTTAAGCCAGGTATTGTTAAAATTCGGTTTGGAGTTTTGTAACAGTAAGTGCAAGCTCACAGCAATGCTGACATGAGCCTAGCAAGCAGAATGTATTGGGCCACGTGGAAGAGATGAGTAGTTCTCCCCAGAAGCGATAACAGACAAAAAACTTAAGAGTGGAGAAATATTTAAATACTGTGCTTCCACTCTGAGAGCTGCCAATATTTGCTACTTAAAATTTAAACACTTTCCTTGAATCCCTCCAGGAAAGCTGCTGCATTCTCTGCTGTGTGAAACATTCATGCCTCTATGTCACCAATGAAGACTTTCAATACTTTCAATAATGCATTCATTATGTGGCTCTACGCTACTGGCTTGCAATAAAAAAGTAAATTGAAAAGGAAAAATGAGATGGGAGAGAAGGTATGAAATGCAGCATATGTTGTTCTTAGGTGTATGCAGAAGTTTAATACAATATTCATCTAAACTGCAATTTTAACTATTATCAAGAAATATAAATTTTGTTAAGAAGTAACTAGCACACTGGTAACTGCCCTAGGAATGTTTAATTTTCTGTGCATTTCTTAAAGACACTGCAATTGCAGTTATTCTGACTATGAACTTTAGCTTAATATGAACGGTAACTTTCTTGGATCTGCTACACAACTGCTTCAATAATTTCCTGTTTGGCAGCCTTACAGTGTATTCCATACCACTAAGAATAGGAGAGATAAGCTGTTTTTTCAGTTTTATACCACCGACTTCTTTTACTGGTAAATCTAACATTTTCAAGATAAATGTTCCTCCAAAGCTTGCTCTGGCATTTACAGAAACCTGTATTTATTTTAGCACAGCTATGCCCGCCTCCTGCCAGGTGCAATTCAGCGAAGTCAACAAAGAAACCAGGGACAATGCTGACCCACCCCAGAACTAGTCATGTGAAGAGGGCTCTTGTTAGCAGGTTGGCATTAGCCACTAGCAAAGCCCAATGGCAGGGGCCTGTAGAGCAGAACTGCTGATGCTGAGGGTCCAGCATTCACCATGCTACACAAGTTTGAGTCAACTGCACCTTCTGACTTGGTTTCATATGCAAGAAATACAGTTTGCCTGCTCTCAGATGGTGCTGGGATGATAGCAGAAGCACGGTGAGGAGAACAGGGAGATACGCTCCAGAAGCATGCTACCGAACCAAGCTAAGACACTCATCAGATGCACTCATCAGCTCCCCTTCTCCAGCTGTAGCTCAGGTCCCAAAGAACTAATGTCCTGAACAGATTTTCACAAACTGATGAGAACCATCAGAATAAAGGAAAATGATGAAGATGATTTCTCAGCCTCACCATCAAAGTCACGGATGCTGTTTGCCCTTGGACACCCAGTGCTCTGCAATGAAGAAGAAAGGAGATGAACAGGAAAGCAAAAACCACCACAAGCTGAACGATTTGGAAAAGCAGAAGAGGAAAATGGGAGGTCATAGAGTCACCATAAAGGACAGAGGCAAGGAGTAACAGATGCAGTGAACACCTGTGGAATTAAAAAAGGAGAGAAATAAACAAGAGAAACACTGCAGAACCTGTTCCTGAAGATCTGGGAACAAAATAAGCATATTTCTGAGTTTCACATACTGATTCGTAACTGATTTTTGTTGTTGTTTTTAAAGAAACACCCAGCTCAGGACAGTCTGGATTTGATTCTCTTTAAATCTATGAAGACAACAATTCCAAATTATTCTAAAAGGATTTGTGAACACACTACACCTCTCAAAAACAGACCCAGCGTACCAAATTCAGCATTCACAAACACATAAGCCCCCCGAATCAACAGTGACTTTGATAAAATACTAGCTTTACCTGTGTGTCACAGGTCAAAGCCTCTAAAAGCCAAGGTAATATTTTACTACACAATAAAAGAATAGCATGAATAAGTGTACTGAAACTTGCAAATGGTAGCTGTGATATATACTTTGGCACAGAGTACAGTCAGCAGGCCAGCAGTAAAAGCAGTAATAACTATTTATGCACAATGGCATTGCAGTAGAATGCCAACAGGTCACTGCATGTCTGTTTTCAACCTCAGAGAAGAAAACAGTCAACTAAATGCTGCACCTTGAGGCTTTAATTTCAAAAAATTAACTAACTTACACTTTTCACGGAAATCCTGCCCTGCTGCCCTGCAATCAACAGACAGAACAAACGCAAACAATTTACTCTTTTCTGTTAACCCAAAAATTGCAATCATGTTGTCGATGTTTCAGCACTAAAGACAATCATTCCAGCTTACAGAACTGACAAACTTGGAGCTAAATTTTAAGGCAAAAAACTGAAGTAACTCCTGTCTGAATTAATTTTACAAACCGACATACATTACAAAATTCAAGCATGCAGGGAAAGGTTTTTCCTAATGGTACTTAAACTTCTCCATACCTTATTTTAAAAGATTTGCCTTTTTACTTTCCACTATTCTGAATTGAGTTAGGCAGCAGAAAGAAATATATAATAATAACAATTAAATAGTCAGGAAAATGTGGATTATCACCTGATTTGAATTGCTCACTAACCATATACAAAAATATCAAAGAACACTTTAGATGCAAGAATGTACAACACTTTACATGCAACTCTTTACTCTCTGAGAATAGACAGACACCAAGGATCAGTGACGTGAAAAGACGCCAGAGACCTCCTTTTAATGTAGGTATACTTCATTTTGGAGATCTTTAACTGCTGGCAAGTATTTGCTGGAAGATAACCCTTTGTGAAGGACGGACTCTACTTGCCTGGGAACTGGTGTTCTGGGATGGAGACTGAGCTATAAGGAAATGAGGTCTTGTTTAGAAAAGCTCCACTTCTGACTGAGTTCAGGGCATCTCGGCACCACCAAGGTACCATACTACTCATAAATCTGTGGTGAACCATTTTCAACACAACCCTGGCAGCTTCAGCCTGGGGGATAAGTCCATAGGATGCCAGAATCACAAATAAAACATGAGGTAGATTTATGAAGAATAATAAACGAATAAATCAATACAAAAAACCACAGGAGAAACAAGTCAGCTGAATTTCAGTATAGACATCTTATGATACCATACTGTTAAAAATAAATTTGTCAACAAAGTAATGTCTTAACGTCATTACAACTGCAAGAGGATAATGACTACATTAACAGGATCAAAGATCGAAAATCCTGAACTGGCCATAGATGTAAATACCAAAGAGAACAGACAAATAACACAAAAGAACCTACACGGCTTTCAGATTCAGATCTCTATACAGAAAAATATAAAAAAATGAGATTAGGATCAAAAATAACACCTAATAAAACAGGGAAAATAGTTCAAAGACCATACGTGCAATGAAATAAATAAATTCAAAAGGCAATAAGTGACCTTGGGATTATATCCGCTGCTAAACTTATGTTAAGTCTGTAGAATACTACGGTAGGTTTGCAGAATAACAAGAGTAGAAGTGAGGAAGAAAAAAAAAAAAAAAGGTTGGGAAATCTCAGGTAACAGACCTCTTTTATATTCAGTTCTGCAATCTTCCCTATCACTTTCAATATCAAGATACTGAAGTAAGAGGTGATTAAGAGAAAAACACAAAAAAATTATTAAATGCTGAATCACCAGTAAATATTTATGTTTAGCTGAGAGGTAGCTATGCAGGAACACTTGAAATGTTGAAGTATGTGGTAAGAAAGACATATTGGAGTGACAGGGAAATATAACTAGGAATAGGCAGATTAAATAAAAAAACCAAACCAAACCAAAAAAAAAAAAAAAAAAGGAAAAATGCATGCTGCATATCAGGAAAATCTTCCTGACAGCGAAATTGTGGAATAATTTTGCAACAAACTAGAAGAAACACTCAGTGGCATAATGAAGGGAACAATGCTGAACTAGCAGGGGGGCAGACCAAAAGATCTAAAAAGTATTTTCTCCATCTAATTCTAACGGACTATTAAAGGAGACAATCAATAGTCAGGGAGGTAAGTTATTTTGATAAGCTCCATGGTTTTCGTTCTTTCAGAGGTTGAAGTTGGGAGAAGAAAAAAAGAGGAAACACCAAGCTGTGTGCTTTCTTACAGTTACTGTTTCCCATTGTGGATGTTACCATTATCTTTACATATGAAGAGAGATTGAAATAATCTAGAGAGGTCCCCCACACTACAACACTGAGATAAAGAAGAACTTAAAAGAAACACCACATGGTCTGGCATCAAATTAAATGGGGAAGAACAGAGTCATGTTTCCTGGGGATAAGAGACTGAATATTATGAGGTTAGTCACACTATTAGTGGGGCCAATAATGTCACTTAGAAGAAAAATAAGTGTGATCTATAACTAAATTTTTCACATCGCTTCCGTTTGGCAGAGAGACATACTGCTGTACTGAAGTTAAAGAGTAACGGCACAATTCTATCAGGTAGACACAGTGAGGCAGGAATACCAGCCATTTGGGCAGCTTTTTCAACTCAGCCAAACAGCTGAACAATAGGCGAAATTAGAGACTAAGATGTGGCTCTCGTCATTAAAAAATATAAGCAAACCCAGTATTTTATACTTATCTTAAAGTATAATACGATGCCAGAATATACTTATATTTGAATACTGTATTCACATTATATTCCACACATTTTTACCCACAGTCAGAGCACTAACAATTTAGACTGAATGGCTCAGAAAACAGCAGGTTTCCTTTATTACAGATGCTCTTAGTGCAGTTAATGTAATCAGCTGCTTCAGGAACAGTGTTAAGATGCATGAGCTAGTGGAAAGCAGTTTAGAAATAGACGGGTTAAAAATATTGCTTACCAAAAGATGCAGGACAACAAGCATGGTCAAATGGCTTATGCACAGAACTACAAAAAGCAAACTCTTAAATGGTAAACCAGCTGTGCTACTGAACTGGCATCTGTATTTCAGTCAAGTCACAAGCCTGTTCTGTCAGTATCTGTAGCTGTGAAAGGAGTATAAATAATATTTAACTTTCACTGTATGAAGCTTTGGCTGGAAACCCTTTGGGGCAGGTAACAGGGGTCTCAACCTACTTTTCTAAAGACTGAGCAAGTGACAGCACAAAAAAACCCCAACCCAAACAACTATGCAGGATGCTGCAAGAGGAAAACTATTTGGGCAATACATGAAACTAAGTTCTAGATATGTGTCAAGCATCTAGCACTAGTACACCATGTTGTACTTGATACCAGTCTTTTCTATTGGTTTTGTTCCATGTGACCAGTCCAGATATTAATGAAAGAACGTATTTACTTCCTGAACTCTTCTAAATGCTTCATAATGGTTAAGTAAGTACTTTGTAGACTAATAAAGGGCAGTAATTTCAGGACACTGGTTATTAAACGAGCAGACAGCCTCAGGAAAGTAATTTCTCAAAAACCAGCGATGAGATGAGTTTGGGGGGGACAAGAAGGGCAGCACAGTCTTCAGTGAATCCACAGAAGTGGGACAGGAAAAACAGGGGAAAAAAAATGGAAAGACAAGTTCCTATGCGAACTGCGAAGCTGTTTCACCACGGCCTTGCAAAGCACCTCAGCCAGGATGGATTCTGCTGTATGTCTGCACGTACAGCAGGTCCAGCACCCTTTGAAAGTATCCCTGCTACGCAGACACTGTCGGCCTCCTTGTCCTCCCCTGTGATGGTAGGGAAGGAGAGATCCCTCTCCTAGCTCCTTCGTAGTTCAACGGCAGTTTTGGGAAGGCATAGAAGGGCTGCTTTGGGGGCTTACCGTCCCTACAACGTCTTGGAGAGCCGCAGCTGCGGCACACCACCTTTCCACTTTGTGCACAGACCAGTCCAAATGCCTCTGTAATGGGCAAGTGCCTCCGGCCAACACCTGTACTGTTCAGACAATTACTTGCTAGCCTGAACTTGGCATCAAAACCAGTCCTCCTATCACAGGCTAAACATTTTATAAAAGTCTGCAGCTTGCTTTTCTTCATGCTTCGCAGACTTCACATTCTGGTGTGTTTCTGAAGCAAGCCAAAGACAATGCATATTGGAGTATGCCTTGATGTTTGGATGGAAAGGTTCACCTTCTAACTGATAACAGATGGAGACACAATGCATAACCCGCTACATGATTCATTTAAAGACTCTCTCACTAGGCAACTTAGCATTTCAATAATCAAACTACACTCTCAGGGAGCCGGGGAGGGTATAAAGGGTTGGCTCCTTCCGAGATAACAGTGCCAGACTCTGCAAACAAGGTCAGCAATGAAAAGTGGCTTTGGAAAGAATACCGGTAAGTTAATTAACAGATTCAGATAAAACTCTGAGCTCATCTTAGAGATGAACTTAGGCTGCCAAGTGTCAAGAAGGGAATGCTTTCGTATGTTTTCTGTGTTTAGCTACCATTCCCAAAAACCTCCAGGAACTCACAAGATCTATCACTGTTTTGACGGAATGCTTGGATGAAGAGGACAGAAGGCATCAGCTATCAAGCCACACACAAAGTCTGACAAATGATGTCACGTATATGCACAACACTTACCTAGCAGCTGCAGACACACATATACCACTGATATTGGGTTCAAGCCCTTGTCAATAACTGAAGGTAGCAAAGCCTGTCTTTTGGCAGGCATGAGCTGATCAAAGTTCCTATGAGCACTCTCATCTGAGATGCCGTTAGAGATTATTCCTTTGCTCATAAGGAATTCCAGCTGAGAGGGAAAGATAGTCCACACACAGACAGACCGACAAATACTCCCTTTGTTAGTACACATGCTACCGTTAGTGTCCTCAATTTTGCGAATATTCCCAGTGATGTGGCAGTGTTGAAGTGGTAGCCTGTACGAGCAGGACCCTACCGCAACTCTCAGATACTCCATGTGGGTTAGAAATATCCAGAAGTTAAGTCAAAACCAAAGAAATAGCTGTGGATATGGGATGGTGGAGGCAAACGTGGTAATCTCTATGGGTTGGAATATTTGTTGAGTTCAGGTCTAGGATACAATGAAGACTTGCATTTTTTCTTTGGAAAACTTCTTCCCTTGAATTATGATGGCAACTCGTCTAAAGAGTCTAAACAAAGCAACAAGGCCACTTCTCTTGTAAAAGGCTCTCACGAGAAGTGTCCTTCAAGAGGAATGTGGAAGAGAGGTGGATTAGGGGTAAAAAGTGGATTTACATAGTGCAACAATGGATAATGAACGTTATACTACATCAAATAAATGGGGCAAGGTGCCTTTGAAGGCTGTGCCTTTTTCCCATCAAATCTCTTGATGAAGCATATGCGTGGTAGCCGTTGCTGAGGAGGAAGAAAGCTGGTGACTTTTGTTGTACTTTGGCTTTTCTGAAGCAATTTACCTGGAGAGACAATACCTACTTCAGCTGAGTTCTTACTTTTTGAGCAAGTATCTGTAGGTACTCTTTCAGAAATTTATATCAGGAACGAGACTTTGTAATCCCTGGTCCTCAAAGCCTGAGTATGGCATCCACTTCCCTGGAGATGTCATTATGTTGAGCACATGATCACCCAGACACCACTTACCTGAAAGTGGTGAAAACAGTAACCCTTGCCATTTCTACAACCATTTTTGTGACCAACTGTCCTCCTTTATTTCCTAGAGTTTCTCCTTGACGCCACAAAAAAAAAAAAAAAAAAAAAAAAAAAAATGCAACAGCACAAGTGCCACAGACTAAAAAGGAAAATTTGGCACAGAAATTGCCTTAGAAAAGGAAAGGAATACAACCATTTTTGAAAATATGTCCGGCTCTGTATGGTTTTTGCAGTTGAGATACTGCTGAGCGTTTTCTCCCCTTCCCTTCTCTTCTATCCAACCTTCAGCCCAATGCCGAGTTAGAAAACTGATCTTGGTACTTGTGAAAAATCATAGCTTCAACAACAGACTATAAATTCTAACATGCACATACAGATACATCTGTACTACACACACAGAAAAACTATGTGGCTGGATTTATTCACTCAACTGTATTATTGTCTCTTTTTTACACAATGTATACATTCTCAGTTATGAATTTGAGCTTTCCAGGCCTACATCTTCACAAAAATAGACACGTTTCAAATTCTACTAATAAACTTTAAGGAAAATCCCTATAACTACATTATTATTGTAGTTTGAGATAAACCTTAATGTGCAGTTAAGAAGAAGTGACATACGATAAAAACTGTTATACTGGCCGCTTGTCTAGTCAGAAATCCCACCATCTTTATCTCTTAAGAAAGATATATTTTTCATGTAAAAAGACACATATCTCTTTAATAAAGCAAAGATGTTATTAAAAGTAAGCCCATGTCAGCAAAGCTTATCGACTATGTGATATAAACCCTAAATGCAATTGTAACTATTTCAGAAAGAATACAAAAGCCACATCAAAATGATACAAGACTAAGACTCACAAATGTAAGGAAATTATTTCCAACTGGCCACAGAATATGGAATTATCTTTTTCTGCAAGTCACCGCATTTTACCTAGGTAATGTGGCTCACATGGCAAAGTACAGTTCTAAAATAATTCGTTGTTCAGAGACCCTTATCAGCTGCAAAGCCAAAGCTGGAGCAGGGCCATATCAGCTGCAGAGCCAACACGTAACAGAGTGAAGAGTGGAAAGGACAGATTGCAGTGTCTCCCAATTCTACTGCTGCTATTGCAAAATACCAACCTCCGAATTTCCATCCTGTTTGTTACGTGAATGTCAGTTTATTATTCAAATGGAACTATGGCATATTAGTATGAAAAAGAGCGAATCAGAAGACAAATTTAAGAGATGCTGCTACAAAAAGCCTTTTTGTCCTTTTAGAAAGGTTCATTTTTGAACAGTTCAAGGTTCACCTTGCACAGTAAGATTTCTAATATTATACAAAGATAGAAGAGCACGAGTAAGTCTCAGAACCATTTGTTTAAAAAAAAAAATAAAAAAAAATCCCAGAAGGACATGGCATAAATCCTTAACTTTCATTTAGAGCCTGAACAAAACAAGCATGCACACCAAACAAGAAAGCGGATGGCCCCAAACCCCAATTCCCACCTCAGTGTCAATCAAAACTCAGCATCTGTAATGTGTGTTTTGATTTTTTTTTAAATGAGGAAGGAATGATGCAAATGGTAACATCTAGACTTGTCAGCTGTACACCAAAGCTCCCATTCAGCTGAACATATGCTGAAATTTAAGCATATTGAAACAAAGCCCAAGTCTCAGCCAAACTGAATTCAAAGTGGCTGAGATACTAAGGCCACACTTCTGCAAAACATACAAGCATATGATAAAACTGAAGCACAATCTTAATCTTCCATTAGTACAAAAACACGTACGACAGCATCACCTTCATAATAACACACGTTATAACTGCAGTTTTCATCACCAAGACCTCAAAAGAGTTTTACAAGGAAAAATGCTAGTTCTCTCTCTGTAACAGGGGGGTGCTGGGGTCTGCCCCAGTCACTCACTGGGACATCAGTGGGGGCACGAACAGAACCCGTGTCCTCCGAACGTCGATCTGACCACGCTGCGATGGCATGAGATGCCTTTTAACACAGACGGCGCTACTCTGCTGAACTGAGCTCCAAGTCCCGCAATCAAAGTTACAAAGGGAAAGCTGACGCTGCTAAGGAATGCCGTATAGAGACATTTTGCTTTTAGAAACTGCTTACAAATAATAAATGCAGGGGCTAATGTACCTTTGTGAGAAGAACAAGCGGACTCCCCTGGAGCCGGGACCACCCCAGTCATCCCATGCAAGGGCAAACCTGACTCTGGGTGGACCCTGCACCGGTTTGGCCATGCAGGATCGGGTCACGCTTGCATAAGTTAGGTGAAGACACACAACCCCAGCAGACGAGACTCCGCAGAGCATGGCAGCCACTTTCTCAGGAACGTAACGTGAACTTTCAAACGAACACAGCACTCTCTATATTAGGTTGATGCAAGATTTGGCTTACCTAAGTAATAAGATTTTAAAGTGCAATTTAACAATAGCAACTTATTTAGATAGCGCCTGTATGCAAGAGCATTTTCCTTTCCATTAAACACTACGTAATTTTCTTATTAGCTAAGAGAAACGCATACTACTAGACTGAAAATACAAACTGCACCTGACATTCCCAATCCATCTGCCTAATACATGACGCCTGTATATATTTTCAGGTATGTACATAGAAATGACTTTCCTGTAAAAGAGATCCTTACTATCTGCTGCTTTTTTTGGAACTTGGTGAGATCTCACAGTGTAATCATCATGAAGTAATGTATTTTCATTTAGATAGCTTAATATGGGTTTGGCATCTATGTTTACCAGATGCATTTGAAAACGTTGATCTAATCGCATACAACAGAGCATAAACCTTTGCCTAAAAAAACCCTGGACTAGGTATATTCTTTATTTATTTCAGTCATTTAAATTATAATTCAAGCTGCGTATCACAAAAGGCACATATACGCATGATTGGCACCCCCCCCCCCCCGTATTTATAAGTACTTATAAAAATTACATATATAATTTATAACTAATTATATGAATATAATAACTACTTTAAAAGTAGAAGCTAGAATAATAAACCCACTGAAAATCACTAATTGCTTTAGATGTTCAGCGTATCTGAGCCGCACATTTTAGGAAACACGCCAAACAGCAGCTACAACTCAACTACAAAATGGGGGACCCCTGAAAACACTGGCAACCTCCTAGCAAAAGCAGCGCGATGAAGTCACATTAAAGTGACCCACCTCCTCTCCTTTGGGATCCAGCTGTCCCTCCCCAGCACCGCTGCCAACCAGGGCTGCCCTCTGCCGACCACCCTCCTTGCTAGGTCCCTAACTGCAGCAGTAATTCATTAGCACAGGGGGTGGCAGACGGATTAGATACGCTGCAGACATCCAGTTTGGAAACAAGGTGTAAGGTTCCTCTTCGAAGAAGAAAACTTTCATAGTGTGTTTTAGAGGAAAAGGAAAATTAAGAATTTTAATCTGTTGGAAGGCATCACACCTGAATAATGGCTCTACAGTCACTGAGCAAGTAACACCAGTTTATCTGTAGCTGACCATAGGATATAAACCTAATTTATGGAAGAAGTTTGTGTATGAAGAAAATGAAAATAGTGTGAAAATAATTTAGAATTATTAAAATAATCCATAAATTAAAACATCCTGTAAACGGGCTCTCAAAAGATAAATATGTTA
>JAVJGI010000057.1:77236041-77249344 GCA_035590275.1 Ibycter americanus | reverse complement strand
TGGAAATCAAAAGAAAGATTATATTGCACCTATGTGGTGTACTATACATTCACAAGAATACATACAAGATCCACCTGTGCACTCTTATGACTTCCAACCATTCATGATTTAAAGACACATTTAAAACGAAGAGAGGGAAAGATCCACTTGTATTACAATGAATCTCACATACAGAAGAAATTAGGTCAGTATCCTTCATCTTCTCACTACTGATAAATATAAAAGATTAAGCTCCTATCTTTCAAAAATGAATCCACAAAATAGCTCTCAAGCGTATTCATTTATTTGTTTAGGTTTTGTTTTGCCCTAATCATACTATCTTATTAATCTCTTATCGTATTTTTCAGTTAACTCCTCTCTGACAGACTATTTCCAAACTACTTAAAAGTATTTTTCAACAAAGTTGCTGTAAATGACGAATTCTTTGAGCCTAAGAGAATAGATTATTATATTTGAATGCTATAAATGTTACCCACAACAGTTACATTAATTCAGATTAACACCTAGCATTCACAAAGTAGTACTAGGAAATGTCAAGGAATAACCTAAAAGCAATCCAGGTCAAACAGCAATGCAAAAGTAAGCATTATAAATGAGTACCTTCATACTGCATAAAGTGAATAGTCTGTAGCTGGATATGAAAGAAAGCCAGACTAGACTCTTCTGCACAGTTCATTTTTTACAGCTGACCTTCAGTTTGCTCAAATATATAACATCACCATAGTCTATTCATTTCCCTGTAAAAGCAGATTTCTCAAGTATAAGATATTATGTGTCTGCAAAAAGTAAATCTTCTTTAGTTAAGCACCAGGCAACGGAAGAAAATTATTTAAGAGATCACTCATAAAGGATGAAATCAAAGCATGAAAAATGACTGGCTACAAACTAAAGCAAACCTGTATCCAGTAACTTCTCACATGAAAGTACATTGAGAAAAACAGAACTTCAAGCCCTCGTCTTTGGTAACTTTTGAACACTATTACTGTTTCCCTCACTGTACACTCTTCTACAAAACTGGGCATTACAAATCTTCAAACCATTTCAGAGCCACCTTGTTTCATTGAAATGGCAGAGCACTCCCTGCAAACAAACCGGTCCCCTTTCAATGCCGACCCGTTTCAGTGTCCCTTGGATGTTTAGGGTTACCTAGGCAAAAAGATGATGTCCTTTGAGGCTGGAAAGCAGTTTCACAGTCTTATCCTAAGAAACTCAAAAAAGCATAGTATTACTTTTAAATGATCCTGTCTCCCATTAATATTAAGAGTAATCTTGCATGACACATGATCTTCCACAGAAGTTCACTGGAAAAATTTTACTTTTTCTGATTCTGGACAATGAAGAATTTTCATAAAGCAGTCAGAAGACTCTAGAAACTTCAGCTTCTGCTTTAATAAGAGCAGTAGAAGTAAAAAAAAAAAGAACTATGGACCTTTTCAAATATCATTAGTACTCAGTGTTCTTTTCCACAAGACAGAGCAAACTGTGTAACACTACAGATGGGTGAATTACAGTATCTCGAGGGGAAAATGCAAAAAACAACAAAAAGGCATGTTTCCCTATCAACACCCACAGTTTTTGTTTAACTAAACTGGTATCTTAAAAAGAGTATCAACATTGAGACACTGGCCAGGGTGTCAGGAGAAAGGAGTGTCATTTTCAGGCTTGCCACAGATTTTCTGCATAGCTGGTGTAAGAGGCTTAATTTCACGGCACCTGTTACTGCACCTCGGTTACCACTGCATGTAAAATGTGTTTAATTCCTTTTTTCTTCCCCTTGAGAGTCTTCTCAGAAGTGGGGCTATGCGCACCCATTGCATTAAGCACAGCAACTTCTCCTGCCTTGGCTGTAATCTCTCCACCAGTGTAACGCAGGGCAAGCAAAATAATAAAAAATGTACTTCGAAAGAAAGTGATTCAGTTTCAGATTCACAATCATTAGATCAAAATGGTTTAAGCACCATCATTTTGCCAAGCTGATCAGAAAGACAGACCCTAGCTAGCCACAGAACATTTCTTTTTCATCTCAGCATTTCCAAAGATTTTTCTTCAGTCAAAAATTTAAAAATCTAAACAGCCCTGCCAAAAGTCAAACTATTTTGAATCAGAAACGTTGACAGTGGGAAGGGCATGCTATCTCTTCATGGTGGCATCTTCTGACAACAGTAGACCTTCTCTTTAAAGACTATGACCTCTGCTAGTTCAAATAGGCGCTTCAGCATGTACAGTTTGGATGTCATCCATAAAAGACAGTACCAAGTACAGCAAAGGCTTCTAAACGTAACCCTCCCTGGGTCGGCGGGGGTCTGCAGGGCTTGTTTGCGTCACTGGCCAACTGGACACAGCTCTCTCAACTCCCTTTCTCCCTCTCCAGAGCTCTGCCTTTCTTCCTGCTCCTTCCAAAAAGCAATGCCAGCAGTACTTTCCTCTCTCGGGCAGCAACCGCCAGGCACCCGAGCAGGCAGAACAGATCTCAGTGCCAACTATTCTTGGTCAGTCAAGGACCACACTTTTTAACTCCATTTCTTTTTGCATCGATAGGCAGAGCATTGCTGTCTCCCATCAATTTTTTCTCTGCATCTGGGCAGGTCGCATTACAGTCTTCAAAAATCAGGATTGCCTGGCCTCCTCCAGTGACTTCTCCCTAGGCTCTGCTGTTCTATTACTTTCCACTACCATGTCCTCATTCTTCTGGCTTCATATTGCTATTGCACAATCAAGTGGGGTTCCTATCTTTTCCTCACGTACAAGGGATAGCAGCCGTGCCCATCCATGCACTCTTTCATGAGTGAAAAATACACTCTTTGGTTTCCAACTGCTTTAACTTGCCCTTCATTTGAGCAATCTGATTTTTACAACCTCTGGAGAAGCAACTTTATTCAAAAATGGATTCTTTAGGTCTCTTCCTACCACAAGGTAGCTATGAGGTATTACACAAGCCCGCCTGCCTTCCTACTAATCTTTATTAGAATGTCCTCACCATCCGTCTCTGTGAGTACCCATTCAGCACATTGCATATGATAGCTGGCGGAGTTTGTAAATCCCATAATTATACTTGAGAGGTTCAGTGGCATGTACTGCCTTCCCATTAGCACACCATAATCATTTAATGTAACAGCTTTAGGCTTAATTGCCCCTCAAATAAGAGAAGTCCTCTTCTGGGAACTGTGGTTAGACAGGTCAGCACTGAACTATTTTGGGATAAGACTGGAAGTGCCTAGGAGCTGTGAGTCAGAACTGAACCTGAATGCCTTGCTTTCCATGATCCCAGCTAAGATTAACCAAGAACCGGACACCAATCAAGCTGCAGCAGCACTGCATGATTTTATGTGGTCAAATGGTAAGCCACAACGTACGAGGTACTGCACAGCTGAAGGACAAGCGACTCTTAGTGATTCATGCTCAATAATCCACATACTTCAGTGATCATCTTGTAATGTCACGTTTTAATGCTTAGTCTCTATCCTCAGACCAGTGGGTGTTCCAGCAATTCTCAGTCTATGAAATATCAAGATATATGCACATTTGGGGAAAAAAAAATAATATTGGAAGAGAATATGAAACAAATTTCCAGAACAGTTTAACTGAATCCAGAAACTGGTCAACAGGAGATGTCACAAAGCTTCTCCTTCTCACAAAGTAGCTCCACCGTGTTACTCAGAAATTGACAACTTTCTAACCAAAAATCAAACGGTAAGAATGAAGGTGTCAGCCTAATTCATCAGGTGAACAGTGAACAGCTCCCCAACACAGAACTTTTATAGTTACAGGTAGAAGAATTTCTTGCTGCTGGTCTCTGAATTGATGATTAAGGATTAATGATGATTAAGTCATACTGCAATGAGGGACAGCTGGGAATAAATTAATTGGCCAATCCTTAAGGCTGACAAAATTTTAATTACTTCCTTCCTACTTATTTAGAACTTTACCAAACTTTAGCTATACTTTATAGCTGGTTTTGCCTCAAGCTGAGCTGTGCTGAAAATTTCACAGCAAACAGTTCATCTATATCCAAGAGAAAGTCAAAATACAAATACATTAGTTTGCCGACTTTACGAAAACCTAGCTAACTTTGCTATGAAACACTCTAGTGCACCTGTTTTTTTGAATCAGGGGCTTAGAATGTGGCTGGGATTTACTCCTCCCATCCCCATTAGATTCTACTCAAAACTGGCCAACTTACAAGTTTCTGAAAATTTACACACTCTCAATAGGTGCTTCTTATATTTTAGTAGCTGAAGTGTACAGAGACTTAATGAAGCAAGTGCTTGCTATGCAGATGAAGGTTTGCACTTGTTAAGTTCAGGTCTGGACACATGAATGAAAAATACCGAGACTGTGCTGCTGTGTAATCAATGCGTCCCCAGTGCACCAAAAAATACATGGCAGAAGAAAGCTATTCAATATAAATTCAAGAGGAGAGGAAAGAAGAGAGTAGGAGGGAAGGGAGGCAATCATTTGGATGTGGATATTAGAACACAAAACAAAGGTTTTGAAATTTGTGGGAGGGAATGGAAGACAGAAACAGCTTGGGGGATTCACTTCTAAACCAATATCAAACTGTCCAGAAACAAAAGTATGAGAGACTATACCTCCATAAACTGCACACAGTCACACTTTCTGGCAAGAATTGTGATGCTCCAACTTCATTCTCAATCCAAAATGCTGATTTTATAGATATTCACTGCACAGCTCATATACAATTTTCAAAGACAAGTGGAACTGAGACTACTTTCCAAATTATCACCTTCTACTGCAAGCAATAAAGCTGTCTATGCACTTCAGAAACCGGCTGGGAAAATGCCTGCAATGGGAGGTGTTCGAAATAATCGTAATCCACTTTGTAAGAAAAACAGCCAGCAGTATTGCAAACCTTAACATCCTTAAGACAAAATATCTGAGTTGAAATAAATCAGCCTCTTTCTTTGCGTATTTGTGACTATATTAATGAACTTTTGTTTTCCTAAATAGGTCAGGGTATGACGCAATTGGTACAACTATATTTATCGACAACATTTAAGAGGAGCACTACAACTTTTTTTTAGCTGCTACCTGTTATCCCCCAAATTTATGTCACGATATCAGTATCCAGAATTTGATTTCAAGATATTAATACTATTTCATTAGCAACTTAGAACATGGATCAACATTGTACTAGCCACTCTGCAAAGGTAAGGACCTTCCCTGCTCTGGGAAAAAGTAGGCCATATCTCTCAAAGCACATTCATAGCTTTTTCACTGTACACAAAACTAATCAGGAAGCTGAAAGAGCACCATATTCACTTTATAATTTCAGTAAAGGGACACACACAAAATAGTAAGGTAGAGTATTCTAAAAGAGATGCAAAATCTGATTACATATCATTCCTCCCAATTCTCAGTGCTTTATTTTGCTACCTGAACATTCATTAAACTGATTATATTCAGCATCATTTTTTAACTTAATTTTTAAAATGAGATACATTTAACATGTATCAGGACGAATTATTTTTAAGTAACACAACACCACAACTTGTACAAAACACACATAAGGACTAATCCAAAGTCTGCATCAGAACCTTATCAGCTTCCATGATGTACTGATCCCTAGGGGCATGTGCCTTCCCACCCATAAAACCAGGATCATAATTACTGTAAGACATCATCGGGGTAGGGGGCAGAAGCAGTTAAGTCTGTTCCAACACTTAAAAAACACCCCAAACCACACCCCACCATCTAAACATCTTCTCTTCATGTCAGAATTTTTTACAGCTAACCTACTGGAGCCTCCTTTTTATTCCTTCCCAGAAGGCTTGAAGACTTCTCTTCTTAGTACAAAAGTTAAGAAAAATTTCCCGTTAAATCTGTCGCAGGAATGGATTTAAATACTACCTTCCTGAATTTGAGACTTGTGATACTCCAGAAGGAGAAAGTGGAAGAGAAAGGTGAGGAATATACGCTGTTTGGTTTAAAAAAGGGTAGAGAAACCCTTGTTGGTAGGACGGTAGGAAAGAGGTCTGGAGTCCTATAAATGCCAGGAGCCAGGGGGATACAGGGACAGAGCAGACTGCCTTGTAAAGATTTTACCCCCCTTGACAAGCAAAAGTTTACAAGCCAGACCTAAATCACTCACTCAGACTTAGTTTGGACTTACTTTATATGGGAGAAGGACGACTGTGCAAAGCTTGCATAAAGCTGCTTTACTGCAATTTCTAGAAAGGACCATCAACCCAACAGCAAACCTCACCTCACACTTGCGAGCAGTCTCACCGCAGAGGAGGAGGACTGAAAGCCTTCCAGAGTCCCCCCTTACCTCCACAGCTGGTCCCTGCAGAACAAGGCTGGGGAATGCTGGCAGGGGATGCTGCTGGGGGATGCTGCTGGGAGCTTGGGCTGCCCTTGCCTCTGTGTACCACTTCACAGGCATCTACTCCCCAGGGCTGGTAGTCTGCACATCTTTTACAAGCACAAAGTTCTTTTAAAATAGGATTAAAAATAGCTCTACTGCCAAAACCAGCATTTACAGCTGTGCCTTAACACCAACTTCATAAAAAAATCAAAAGAAAGTATGTTTCAGTGTCACTATTAGCATAAATGTCTTGTGACCATATCTCAGAACATTCAAAGAAAGCCAAGACATTTGCAAAATTGATAATTGCTGTCTGCTCTTTAAATTTTCATTTTTTATGTGGACATACTGCATTAAAAAACCCCAGACTTATGAGTACTATCTCAACAAATATAGATGCTGAATGTCACCACAGTAAATACCTCAACCGTTTTGACACTGATCCAGTACTCTGTTATACAGGAGAAGTAGACAGATTTCATTTAACTGAGCACATGGTGCAGCAAACAGATCTCTCCAGGTTCTATATAGTTTTTATAAGACTATGTCAACTGTCATTCTTATTAATCTCCTGTTTTTAGAGAATTATCTATCCCTAACGAGTTCCTTACTTAAAAGCCTTTCAATAAGGATGTCCAGAGGAAATAAATCACACAACATCTACATCAAATTAAATCACAATGCAAGTCAACCTGTATGACATTTGAAATACTATTGAGGAATAGTCAGTACAACTGATTTCTAATATGCTGTAAATTACTGGCTTCAAAGTGAACACTAACCTAAAACAGTACTTTTTCAGTGCTGTAGAATATAATCAGCATTTCCAAAAAAGAAAAGTCATATGCAGCTTCCAAACCCCAAAGACGTAAGAAATTAACTACGATTTTCCCTAAATGCCACACATTTTATATTAACATTTATAAAATTGAAAAGTAACAAACACCTAGACAATTGAGGTGCATCACTCTTTCTCTACATACACACATATATACTTCCATACATGCATGCAGAGGCACTTCAGAAAGCAATAGTTTTAGTTTAAAAAATGTAGAGGGAAGAAAGGCTGAAAAAGAAGTATTTGGCTAGCTGTAAATGCAAAATGATCACACCATAAAACTACTACGACGAGAAGATAGAAACAAGGTAAAAAACTACTGTTGGCTAAGTTCTTAATTAACCTCTTGAAGAGGAACACAAGGACTTGAGAGACAAGAATCATGTTTTCAAAATATTAGTTACATGGAATTTGTAACAAGTCAAAGTAACAAATACTTATTTTGATTGTCTTTGGTGCTTAAATATTATTTTATATTGGAGCTCTTGTGAAATCCTACATCCCCTCCGCGCCCCCCCAATCTCTGATAGAAGTAAGGCTAGAAGTGAGACTTCCATTTCCAGCAGAAACACTAAAGTGTTTCTTTTCATCTGAGAAGGGAGGCATTCCAACAGTTCAGTCAGACTCTTACACATACTTCTTATTTAAAACTCCCTCTACTCTCCTGTCCTCATAACTGCATGAAACTACATTTAGAAAAATAAATTAAACGTATAGAAAACCTCACATGACACCACGGGTAGAGAAGGTGAAGACAGGGTATGGAGTGTGGGAGGGGCAAATTAATCTGAATGAAAAACAGCTGCACATTGTTATTTTAAGAAAGGGCCTGCTTCAAAATAAGGCAAAAAGATGAAAATACTGATCTAGCACAGTGAATACAAATACAATGAACAAAGTATGAAGAATGTCAACATCAATAAAAAAGATCAAATTAATGACACTCTTTTGACACCGCTTACATAATAAAAGCCAGTAACTGGTTGATTCAACAAGAGGTATGAATTAATAAATGGTATTTTGACCAGTTGTTAGTAATAACCGCTTTCAGTATTTGTTTGACAATAACAACACTATATCATTAAAACGGAATCCCAGAATCACTTATTTTTAACATCAGCAGGTATCAGCTGAATATTAGCACTCAAGGCAGTCCTAAATTCAGTATAAATATCACTGTTCATGAACCAGGGCTGTCAAGTCTCGAAAATCCTGTATCTGATCTCAACCATGCGTGATGTGGAAGGTGCATATTCCACATGAGTAGCTTCTGTATTTCATGGAAAAGCCTCTTGTTATCAGCATTCAGGAACTCATTCCAGAAGACTCAATCATATTACTCCCAATGCTGGAGGAAGAGTTGGGATTCAAAACACAGGCTCAGTTACTGAGGGTCAGCACAAACTCAATCACCTGTGCACTGAAGCACCGTGAACATTTTCTGCCTATATTTTTCAAATGATTTTTAGAGCAAAAAGAAAATTTACTTACCGGCTAAGTATATGTGCTCTTAAGGAAAACTTAAAACGGCAGTGAGTAATGTCTAGGAAGCAAACTTTAAAATAAATGAGAATATTTAATACCTTCACATTTCTAAGGATTCCTATTCATCAGAAGCAAGCAACAGTGTTAAGACCACGGCACTATTAAGTACAACTCTGTCTTTCACAGCTAAAAGAGCAATTAAAATTAATCACTAAAAAAAAAAAACCCACAAAAAGAAGCGAAGATTAAGCTGTTTTCCCTCATGTATCAGCAATTATTTACACCCAAGCTTCATTATCTGTTCTACCCTCCAAAGCAATCTGAAGCCTCACTGCCTTTGGCATAATAGAGATGGAGGCTGCACGCAGCACACAATATAACAGGTTAAGCTATCTGTGCCAATCTCTCTCTTTCCTAGGAGGGTTAGCACTGCAATATGGTATAACAAATGGTTGTGAATAAGCAAGATGGTACACCTGGACTTCCCCAAAAATAATCATCTGACTGAATAGCCTCAAAACAAGTCTATTCTTTAAATGTTGCCAAGGTGAAAGGAACCTGAATTCCTAACTCCAGAATTAAAAAAAAATATATAAAATTCACCTATGCGTTGGCATGTTCAAAAAATTCTTAATATTTTCTACATTTTTTAAAAAAAGTTAACATACATGGGATTCTCACTGTTCTGTTTTTCTCTCTCTAAAGAAATCACTGAAAAAGGAACAATTCCATTTTCCTAACTACCTATATCACCCTACTACATGTACTTTCACGGTTTAATTCTGCATAGAAGCAATTTCTTTTTTTTAATAAACATACCCTATGCAACTCTTCTCCTAAGAGAACACAAAGCGAATTGCCTGGGATGGGTGACAATAAAAAAAGCAACACCATTTATTAATTTTGTATAAGTTATCTGCCACCCTAGAGATTCCTTGGAGGGGAAGAACATGTCTGAATTTCACCATACAGTGCCACAGGCACAAAGTGAGAGAAACTAAACAATCACATCCTGAAGGGAGAGAAAATGCCTGCAGCAGCAAATGACCTACTACATACCTCACCCTCAGATTTTTTGATGTTATAATTTGTTAATTTCAGGGAAAAAAAGACAATTACCCACAGTTTTAGTTTGTTCTAGCAGAATTATTAAACTTTTTAAAGTTTTTGATCAAAAGCGACATGTATGGTTCAAAAGATCTGTGTATTTTCAAAAGATTACAATCCTGAGTAAATCTGCATGACAAAGTCTTTGCCGTATCCATTTCCTTATTACCTGAAGCCGCAACATGCGTTATTAGAACAGTACTAAACTATCTAAGGATGAAGCATATCAATTTTTTATTTGAATTCCTATGCATTAAAGTTAGTATTTTCCAGCTCAATGCACAGTAAGCAAAGGATAATTTTATTCAAATATGCATTTCATGGTATGAATAAGGAAGTGTTCATCTCCCCATTGAATTGTTAAGTCTTTTAAGTAATGATTCATTTGAAAAATCAACAGGGTATTGGCAATTTAGTGTAATATTAAATATATACACATACCATACCTATACTGACACACATGAAATATTGTTTCTATTTATATATATTATAAAGAATACCATTTACACATTATAATGCATTAAGATTAGTTAGGTGGCAGTTTAACCATCTGGATGTCTAATAAATAAGACAAAGGAAAATTTTAATATTTTAAAATAGGCATTACATATTTTTCAGTGTGAGTTAACTTCTTTAAAGCATATAAAAAAACATGCATGCATATTTCTCATTCCTGAATTAATATGCTCCTGAACGATTAGAACAAAGGTGTTGCCTACTGATTTTGTTTTCGTAAAGCAGAATGAAACTAATGACTCAAGATTAATATGTCAACTAATGAACAATTAGCAGGTCAACCCAGTCCATACGAAAGCAATATAATAAGTTAAGATTATCCCTTGAAAATTAATTTTTTTGAGGAATAAAAAAAACCCTTGTGTGCATAGTGCTGGAGTGTGTCCAGAGCTGGGCAGCGGGGCTGGGGAAGGGGCTGGGGCACCAGTCCTGTGGGGGGTGGCTGGGGGAGCTGGGGGGTGTTGGTCTGGAGAGGAGGGGGCTCAGGGGGGACCTCATTGCTCTCTACAGCCACTTATTAAAGGAGGCTATAGGCAGGTGGGGGTCAGTCTCTTATCCCAAATAACAATAGGGCAAGAGGAAACGGCCTCCAGTTGTGCCAGGGGAGGTTTAGGTTGGGTATGAAGAAAAATGTCTTCATGGAAAGGGTCATCACGCTTTGGCACAGGCTGCCCAGGGAGGTGGTGGAGTCACCGTCCCTGGGGGTGTTTAAAAGACGTGTAGACGTGGTGCTTGGGGACACGGCTTAGTGCTGGGCTTGGCAGTGCTGGGTAAACAGCTGATGATCTTAAAGGTCTTCTCCAACCCAAACAATTCAAAGATTCTACTTAGCATGGCACCACTCTCAAAAATCTGTATTAACATAAACATTGAGAAGCTCACCCCAACAGAAAAAGTTGCCCCAAAACCTATGAAAGTTATTTTAAAACTTTTGTTCCATGATCATACTTACAAGTATACTTATGACACATACTTATAAGATAAGCATATAGTTCATTAACACACACACACACCCCAACCAGTCAGCAAGTTTCCATCCTAAGTTGTATCACCTTGTGAAGGCACCGGGGTGTTGTGTGAGCTGAGGCGCTGCCCTACCACAACTTTATTGGACCATCCCACCTTGAAATGTGAGATACAACTGCTCTGCAGCTGAAATACAAAGTTACTCCTATGCACTGCTCTCAAATAAATAATGACAAAGCTACCGTACTTCCACAAACCCAGATTCTCTGAGTCAAAACAACACTGGATTACAACTTTATTTTCTTCTGAACAGGATACTTACAGAGTGGCCTGTACAGAGTAACATCCAAGCCACAAGTAACTACTGTATTTACCCACTTCTCTTAAAATGCTACGTGTATCACAAATTTAAAATAAACAATATATTGAAGACCCATACCACAACAGAAAGAGCCTCATCACAATTTCTGAGCAATTAAAAAGGTCACGGTTCCACATCCAACCTGCCACCGGCAGATCCTCAAAACTTCTCCCCACAGGAATAGTAGTACGTTGCTGAATTGAGACTAGTCAATACTTTCTTGCTGTATGTTTTGTGAAAACTCTGCATGTAGAATATTCCCTACCAAATAAACTCATCTGTTCTGGTGGTACAGATCTCACTTCAATATGACCCATTAGAAAACAGAATGCTGTACTTCTGATAAACATCGATTACGTATTTGCTAAAGTCTTCTTCAGTTACTGTCCAGAGTACTGTCAGTGATTTTACTTTCCTTTAAGAAAAATGAAAAGTGCAAATAAGTAAATAATTAATGAAGAGTAACGAATCTTTAATTCCAAAGCCATTCATGCATTATTTATCAATATATTGTATGGTGTGAATATACTACATTGTGTATTGAAAACACCATTTTTAGTCAGGTTTTGCCTTTCAAAATAGCTGCTTTAACAAAAATGATGATACAAAAACAGTTAGGAAAATTTTTTTCTCATAAAATCTGAAATTCTGAAACATAATTAATGTAAAGTAAGATGAATTTAATCTCGTAGTAAAACTGTTCATCTCTATAGAAATCAATGACCCTATGTACTGGATGTTCATTTAATTCTACTTAAATCTAATTTTTTTAATGCATTAACACATATTACGTTTTAAGCTTATTTAGCAGGGTTCAAAGTTGCAGATGTTTTCTGTTAGCTAAAATGACTGTTTGCAGAATAAGTGTATGGGTAGGAAAAGAGAAAGCTGGCAAATCTAAAGTTACATTTTTATGTAGAGTTTAATCTCAGTTCTTACAACCGTCAGACTACTCAGGCAGTAACACACTACAGAATTAATGCACTGCCTTAAGTAGATGACACTATTTCTGAAGCAGACTGATTCTGTAATACTGCACACATTTAAACAAAAGCTCACAGTTTAAAAAACAAAAGGGAGGGAAAATACAATAGAAGTGCAAACCTGACCTATCTCTAATCTTTTCTTTTCCAACCTAGGCTACTCAAGAATCTTCAACTAATTATTCCATTTTATTGATGGCGTTTTTCCCAAGGGAAGTTATTTAAAAAGTTTAACCCCTGAGCAAGTCATGGCTTCTCCTGCCTTTGAAAGTGTCAAGTGCATTGATTATAACTGCAGGAAGTGTTACCTTCTACCCAGAGAATCTCACCCTGCACAATCTTAAACACTGTCTCTCTCCCAAAACGGCTTTGATTCAGCAATTCAGACCGCTTCAGCTGATATTAAAGGCAGAAGCACCACAGAAAAGGGATCAGCGGTTAAAACGAAATACAAAGAGGAAAAAAACCAGATCTTGGATATAGTACCACAAAGCTTGAGAGAAAAGCAGATTTGAAAAAGACATCAGAGTGACTAAAAAAAGAACAACATGACAGAAATTAAACAAGATTTTTATGTTCGCATTCTATGCATTTAAACTCATCTCAACCTCTATTGAAATTCCGATCATACCCAAACCCCAAGGCTTTTGACATACTTTCAAAAATCCAAACCCCCTCTTACTCTTTTCTAAGTCTCCAGAGTCACTGTTAGGTATCCAACA
>JAVJGI010000057.1:77120588-77132023 GCA_035590275.1 Ibycter americanus | reverse complement strand
TTCTGAAGCATTTCAGAGATACTAGTGGTTTCCCCCTCAAGTATTCTCCACTTTTCCAAGTTAACAATGGAGGGAGACGCAGGAGGCAAAGGAGGGGGCTACCGCCGGAGATTTTGTTCCAGCGCATTCCAGACAGCAGAGATGTCTACTTTACAGTTTTTGTGAAGATAAAAAGAACTTTGCCCTTTTCACTGTCTCCTCCTTCTTTTCTCCCTCCAGGGCAATGGACAATATAAGAAGAAAGTGCAAAGCCCCACAACATCTGAAGCAATGCTTAGCTGGTCAGGTCTGGATGCTTCCATTCAGAGGATTCAAGGATCGCTGCTTAAGATGTTATCTGACTTTAAATACAGACAGCAGAATTTCTTAGGAAACAAAAATCGTATTTTAAAAAAAAAAGTGGAGTCAAATGAATGCAAAACCCTTAGACTCAGAGCTAAATATTCTTTTAATTTTTTTTTTTCTACAGAAAGAAAATATAGAGTTGATAAAATAAACGGGGCAGGCTTTTCATATCCTGCAAAATAAAATATCTGTCTGCATTCTGAAACGGCATGAGATGTCAGATGCTAAGCACATCAGTGGGCCTTGGCAAAAGTAAATTTAAATAAGATATGAACTGTGTTATGCACTGGTAGGAAGCACATAAATTATTTTGACCTGTCAGCTGAAAGTTGAAGGGGGTGTGCCCAAGCTTAAATAAATCCGCATGCTGCTTCTACTAATTAACATCTGCAGAAATCTACCCTTACTGAAAGCACCCTTGATATTTCACTTATTTCTTCTTCCAAGCTCTTTTCCGTACCTGGAGTTACGTGATGGAAATTATATTCCTGAATTTCTAACGTGGCTGCGTTTTAATCCTTCTTGTGTTTCTTAATTTCGAAACCCACGTCTTGACAGCTCAACCCCCCCGCTTGATTAATGCCTTGTAGGAACCCCTATATGCCTCGCCTGTAAGTGATCTAATTTTGTGCGGGAGTGCCTGGGCTGGTATGTTGAACCGATTCACCACCCAGGTGGCTACATTTGGACTAAATGAGCTGTGAAGAGCTTCATCTAGGGCCATCGCAGTCTTTCTTCATGTAGCCCCACAGTATGCAGCCACTGCTCCAAACATGATTTGTCACAACCCATCAATAGAAAATAAATTATTGCCATTCTCGCTTGTCAATGGGCTTGTCTTCACTTCGGCTGGCCTAATGATTGGAAGCTCAAAGGGAACATTTCCAGCCTTTGTGGAGCATGATTATGACTGAGCACACTACTCCCCTATGCATCCCGGCCAGTAAAAACATGTAGGGAAAGCAAATTATTTCAATGTTTTGCACCAATGATTAGAGCATTAGCCAGGAATGCTGGAGAAGCTTATACTTGACAGTCAAGACTTGTTCAGTTCTGACACTTATTCGCTCATTTTAATGCCACTAGTGAGCGCAAGGTTGCGGCATGCATGGATGTGCAAAGAACGTATCGTAATGCTAGAGCGCAAAAATATGAGTGAGGACAACGACCTGGGGAAGATTACAAACCTTTACGTTAAAAAGCTAATTTAAATTTGTGTTCACAGTTGTAATTTTCTCAGACATGTAAATACATCTGGATAAATATGGCTGCAAAAATGTTGAAGTGGCAGCTTACTTCTTAGAATTTTTCTGCTGAATTTAACAAGTTGGAGCTAACCTCTTTGAATGAACACTGTGACGATACATCAGCTTCTAAAAATTACTGTTTTCCTGAGGCCAAAGAAAAGATAAAGAAATAGCTCAAACAGATGGTATCAATTTGGATTTTGAAATTCAAAGGTAGTGTAGGTCAGAAGGTAACTGCTGTAACCACGTAGGCAAAAGTACGGATGGGATGTTCTCCATTATGGATACCTCTGGATCACAGTGGAAAGAAGCCCAGAATTATCTGTTCTTACCTGCAGTATATAAATATTGTGCCTTGAGACCATACCCACTATTATTTTACAGTTGAAATATTTTGTATAAGAGATTGACTTGTAGCAGTATTAAGAAAAGAGGGAGAAATGTCTCCGGTTCATCTTACTAAAAAAGGCACTCAGCTACATTCACTAAAGATGCATTAGACAAAATGGGAGATTTCTTTAAACAATTATAAGTGTATTTTCAACAATGGCCACCTAAACTGTAGTTTAAAAAAAGGTGAATATTCAAAACCTCAATTAAGGTATCAAGTTTCGGTAACTGAGCACTTGGATTTGTTAAGGAAGAAATCACTGTGTAAATGACATACTTAATCAATCGTTACTTGGGATATTTCATAGAAATGTGAGTTGGGTTTGGGGTTTTTTTTGTTTCTTCTAAAGGCAGCAATTCAGGCAAATGTTATGCCTTCACACTACAATCACAAAATATTTACAATTTTTTTTTAAAACAGTGGTGGCAGCCTACAACCTGTCAGCCATCGTATGCCATAGAAGTAGCACACTGAATGGATGCTAGGTGTGTGAAAGGACTCAGTACATGGTAAGGTGTGTATATATATACGCACTTGGCCCTAGGGACGCCTAACGTATAGTGGATCAGTGGCATGACCCACAATCCACAATGAACTGCATGTACTGCTCCGGCAGAAGAAGTGAGCACTGCTCACAGAACCGTGCTCCTTGGAGTGAGGAGGCTGCACAACAAAACCATAATCTCATACTTTGCAGAAAGCAGCTGAATGTGTGCAGGCTAAAGACTCAGCAATAAGAAGACAAATTAAAAGAAACTAAAATGAGTTATTTCTTTAAATCTCAACATACTCAACTGCTGCTTTGGACTGCAAGTACTTTAGATGCTAAACAAATATATAAAATGGGAATACAGAAGGTCATTATTTTGTGTATCTGTGAGACTGTACAGATACATAGCCTGTTGCAGAATTGGGGACAAAACCAGCTAGAAATTATATGAAAGAGCCAGACAAAGATTACACAGATAGATATTTCCTTATACATACCAACTATTTCATTAACATTAGGTTGTTGAAAACAAGGTATGCAACAGGAAGAGAGAAACAGCTAGACACAAGTTATACTAAACAGAAAACAAATCCTTCTCCTGTTTTATAGACACTTTCTGAACAGCCTGTCCAGAATATTCAGCATCCTGGTTTTGATTCATCCTACAAAGGGGTAACTCATTTAGAAGTGCTTTCCCCCGTTAACTACTCAATAATGCTACAGTATAATCAGACATGTACAAATTCGCTCACAGATACAAACATTTTGTTAAAAGGTTTAAACCCAGGTACATAAAAAGTTTGAAAATGCTGCAATTGAGGTTAACTCTTAACTTCAATGATTAAGTTTCATGCATCATTTTTCTACCGACCTCTGTCTCTTTGGGGCACAGAACAGAGACAAATCTTTTACTGTGTAATATTCAGTACTGTATTTTCTACTAAGCATTCAATGGATGACCTTATATCTAATTTACCACGCACTTCAAAGCCTGTATTATTATCATTATTAATTTTCTGTCGGGCTTTTCTGTTGCAGGCATCACTCTCTGAGTGCTTCACAACCACTAAAGAAAATATTTATACAACATACTTTGAGATGAACAGACGCTACCCTATTTGATGTATTGCCAAACTGGGACAGAGATTAAAACCGAATTTCAGCTCCCAGTCTGAGACACCGTTAACGCACTCTCGCAGAATACTGAGCACCGCCCGGTGGTTTCCTTTCTGAAAGAACATCTTCCAGTGATCTCGTCTACAGCTGTGAATGCTCACGTCTGCTCCAAGTGACGCGTCACACTCTCCACTTCAAGCAACCTGGTCTGCACCCTGCACAAACTCTGTCCAAGAGCGGAAGAATTCGGCGCACCGTTCAAGCGCTTGCACGCTCTCTCTTTCTGCAGCAGCCCGCCCATTGACACCTTCCAACAAGGGTGGTCATGAAGCAGAGGTTATTCGTACAGCAGCTCTCTTCACTGTACAACCATAGTCTGGCACCAGCACAGCCCATGCTCACCACAGAGCAAAGCTGTACTTACATGAAAAGCACGAAAAAGCATTGAATCCTGTAATTAAAGGTCTCCCATACCGTAAGCACAAAATGCTTATGTGTCCTGGTAACAGCTTTGCAATACTCATCACAGATGTATGTATCTGGGGATAACGAGCTTTTTTTAAGAATATACCAGGGATATACCAAATATCTAGTTGTATATTTGGGTGAGCATTTAACTTTAGATGGTAATCAGATGAAGCTGAATTGGAAATTTATAGCTTAATATAGCAAAATTTTGTACAAATCATCCAATAACAATAGTTACTCTATCTCTTGACATAACAAAACAAAATGTTAGATATTACTGTTCCTATTATATTTTCTTAATACCCTGCTATTGTCATTAGAAGCATAATAGAAAAAGACTTCACTGCATACATTATTTTCTTTTGATTAAACAGGTGCACTGGAATTTCAATCATTTTAGATCATAATTAAATGCCCCGCTTTTTTCATTGCTTTTTTTTTTTATAAACACATTTTGGCAATTAAATTCTGAAAGGAGATTTTTTTTTGTCTTCCTTCTTTTTTAAAGTTATATTTCTAAAGAATTAGAATAGACAGAATTATTCAGTCTGGAAAGGTGGAAGACCTTACCTAGAGTGATCTGATTGTACTATTCATAAAGGGAATTACTCTTCCACATCATCCTTAGTTTTACTTTACACCTTCACAATAGTTTTAAGTTGCTTGAAGTTGCTCATAATTTACAGGCTCCTAGTTCAAATAAGAATGAAATTCTAAAGTACTGAGGTGAAATGACAACACATCAATATCCACATTATAAGGAAAGTTTGTTTATCACAACAACTTGGGTAAAAAATTGGTAAAGCACGGCTAAATACTATTTGGGTAAGAAGCTGCTGCAGTAGAATAGGATATATTTAAATGAATTTAATCTGAGAAAAACCCAACAGCATATATGCTCAGGAATTACTACAGAATTTAGAAATTCTAAGTGATATTACAGAAGGTCTGCATTCTGTGATTAGATGCTCAACATCATTTTCTCACAGGCTCAAAGTCAAGCCTTTCAGAAGCATCTGGAAGGTAACACAAAAAAAAATCAACAGGAATTACTATTCGCATTTAAAAGGATGGGCCAGCACGACAGCAATCTAAGCACAAACAAAAAATGGAAGCACTCTCACATTTTACGTTAAGATGACATGCAGTGGCTCCGGAATGAGTTAATGCAACTAATGTTCAGATACCGTCCTCATAAAGATTCAGAATTTAAACATTTGAACAGTCTCTGGTTGGCTTATTTTTAGTGCCCTGATTTGTGTTATAAAAAGGTAAAGAAGGAAAAAAATGAAATAGCTACCACTGAAGGGGCGCATGTGATAGTACTTGTTTCAGTTAATGAAGAATGCCTTACATTTTTATCACAAAAAAACATGGTCCACCCCCACCAAGAAACAAATTTTGGCTTTAAGCTTTGAAAGGAGGCCATCATTTAGCTTCTCTAACGGCAAAGGTTATCATATCTGTGTGTTTGACTACACATGTGGCAAGTTTCATTCACCTGCCTTTGGGTACCAAGCCACTACTACATTTTTCTAAAGTGTGTGATTTAGGGGAAGAAATGAAAGTGAAGATTGAACCAGAAAAAAAAAAAAAAAATTACTACTGGCATCAAAACAAAACATCAGTGGGTTTTGTAGAAGTGGCATGATAATTATAATAAGGATAAATATTCAAGAAAACTTTTGCTTCCATATCCAGACTTCAGCAACACATTATAGGCTAATAGTGTGCATAAGCATATGATAAATATACGGCAGTAAAATTCACTGGAGAGGATGCACTGCTGCTAGCATAGTGGTCTAGAAAGCCTCAGGCTTAGCTGTCCCTGTTGCTCAGACAGAAATGAACTGGTTAATCTTTCATTGTATTAAAAAGGTCATCTTGCTGCTTAAGATTTTAAGAAGTAACAGAAAGGAAGTACAGCAGGTTATTTACAAGCATGCAATAATCACATTGAGAATGGCATTTACAGAGCCACCAAAAAACATCACTTCACTGTAACATTTAAGGCTTCTACTGCAAATTTGAAGTTACGAAAGGTGTAAGTATGTGTTTATAAAATAAAAACCTAGTCCTAAATAAGTAGCTAAAAGAATTACATTACAAAGATTTCTTCTTGCAGTGTTCAGGCGATTTTCAAAGAAACAAAAGAGTCCTTGAAGAACAGAATGCAATCTTAGACAATTCAGCCTACGGGTGTTTTCCTGAGTAGATTTTATAAGGAAACTATTAAATTATTTTTCTCAATGTAATGAAATTTAATGGCGCATGGATGCTAACTATCTTACACCTGAAACTGAAGACAACCATGTTGTTGATATCTCTCTCCATATACATGTAATACAAACATATATTTTAAATAGTTATTATATAACATTCACAAGGTAAAAATACCTTGGGTTTAAGCAAGATCAACCTTTTTATGATTTGAAGAGGTACCTACAGTATTCTCAGTAGTTCTGAGCAAAGCTGAGATATTAAGACAAGAGTTAATCACAACTCTCTTTTAAAGGATAAAACTACCTTCTTTAATTATTACACTGAGGATTTTGTAATTCAACAATATAGTCCTACTAATAATTCTGTCTAGAAGAAATTTGCATGTTTTAAATTGGAGACATTTTAAAATACCATAGTTAAATCCTGACTGTAAGAGAAAGTTCTCTTCTAGATTTATTTCAGCTTCTATCAGGTGGCATTATTTTTCCAATAGTCACCAACTCCATACATCTCATTTGAAGCAGCTATGTCCAACCTATAATTATTTTCTTCTAATTAGAGTAATTCATGGTTAATTATTCAAAATGATTCTTTTTCAAAATCAAACCCATTTCTTGCCATGGCACTTTTAAAATGCAAGATACAAATAAAGTATGCCTCAATGCAAATTTTTGCAATAAAAGAATGTCTATTTTGCTTTCTTAAAATAGCATTAAAATCTTTGTATAGAAGTAAGGACTCTGATAATACCAAAACCTTTGACAAAATTATTTGCTGCTGTACAAGAGCATATCTTTCCATGCATACAGTGTCCTGCATAGGATTGGTGTCTTTAAACTGTAGTGACCGGGCTAGAGTGTTTTCCTGCATGTAAGAATGCTCTGACAGTGGCAAGGAATATCCTGAGACCTCAAAAACAATGCAAGAACCCAGACGTTCCTACAGCCTTGTGCAAGATCTGATCAAATCTCACTTAACTGTAGCTTTGCTTATTCATAGTTGGTGTGAACTCAGTTTGATGTAATACAGTCACACCGTACATGTTTAAAGCTCCAGAGAGACATCATCGCATCCTTTCGATACGTAAAGGGGGCTTAAAGGGACGATGGAGTGAGACTTCTTACCAAGGCCTTTAGTGACAGGGCAGGGGGCAATGGTTTTAAACTGAAAGAGGGCAGATTTAGACTGGACATAAGGAAGAAATTCTTCCCTGTGAGGGTGGTGAGGCGCTGGCACAGACTGCCCGGAGCAGCTGTGGGTGCCCCATCCCTGGCAGCGCTCAAGGCCAGGCTGGATGGTGCTTGGAGCAACCTGGGCTGGTGGGAGGTGTCCCTGCAGGACTAGACAGTTTTTAAAGGTCCCTTCCAACCCAAACCACTCTGTGATTCTATACTAATGCGTGTCACTCATCATGATAAGTCGGAATAGTTACTGTCTCCAGAGGGATGCTCTTCTGACAACCTTTAAGAATGAACTGAAATTATTCCTTCAGCTGGCTAGCCACATTGGTGAGTGCTGCCGATCCTCTCCTGATGTGCAATCTAAATACTCCCGGTTTTCATGGCTAAGTCCATCAGATAAATTTGAGTAAAACCAGCCAAGAGTTTCCAGAGCTCAGTCTTGCAAGTTGTAGTAATTAAATGACTGGTTGAAATTTTTTACTGTACTCCAGTGCACAGTCATCTCTAATTCTCCAAGGATCTCACCACTCTCTTCAAGAGATAAAATTAAGCACTGATTTAATAACTTTGTTTCGACGATCAAGCGCATGCTACATTCCTACAAGGTATTTTTGGACTGTATGTTGCAAAACAGCATAATTTGCATGACCAAGGCTAAACCTGTTGAAAACAGTTTAAAAAATGGGTACATGAAGCAGAAGATACAAACTGCAAAACTGTATCATGTTGCATTTAGTAAAATAACTTTTCTGACTGATTTTTTAACAGATTGAATATTTTGTCACACCAGTTCCAAAACTCAGAAGCATCATGCTCCGAGGCACTTTCGATATTGTATTTCTGCTTGTTTTACATTTCATTTCACCTATATCTCCCAAAAGAGATCAAATTAGTCATGAAGATCCAAATTTCAGTAACATATGGAACAGCATTATTACATGGATGAATTTCTAGAGGAACTCGGTGACTTCAGTAGAATATAAGATGATTTCTTTTTTCTCAGCCAATTTTTTCTCTGTAAAGATGATGTTATAGGAAAACTACTTGTAGTAACTTGTTAGTGCAGTGCCATGACAACTGAATTCAAGGAGCCATGGCTTGGTTTTCCAAAAGTGTTAATGGTGTTTACAGTCTCATTGACCAAATCTAATGCAAGCACATAAAAATCCACACTCATAAGCACCCACAACAAACCAAGGTACTGCATTAACAAAAGGTACGGAAGAAAAACAGTCTGTATTATTATCTAGTCAGAAAGCTCCTGCACTGTCAGTTTATTTATGGCTGCACAATAAAGCAGAGTGATAAGGCAGTCCTACACATTTTCAAGATAGGTAATATATTAAGAAAAACAGTCAATATCTTGTCCCAGACCTCAGGTAAATCTGTGCTGGGTTTTATTCAGTGCAGCTACATGTATCTGAGTTATCTAGCAAATAAAAATATTACTAAGTCCTATAAGTACATGTTGCAGAACAGAATTCACCACATCTTTTTGCTGGAGCAAACAGAACTTTTAATGATTTTTTGTGGCAGAAATACAGTTCATTTTGAGAGACAAGGCACACCCCCTCGTTTTAAACTTCAACTTTGTATTACAAAGACCCAGTAAGGTATTTCTTGGCCCATACTAGAACCTACCCAAACCCAGTAACAGCAAAAGATAATAAAAGCTACCTTCAGAATTCACCACAGTAGTATCAGTATAACATTTCCCTCACAACTGTGAAGCACCGATAAAAGCCAGGGCCATATATTTGATTATTTCTCCATAATTATGCACATGCAAATGATGTATATGCCTGCCTTCTAATCTGGCCCTAAATCCCTAGAAAATTTTAGTACATTTTAGCAGGTCTGTAGCATAGCTCTTTACGGTACCCAAATAAGAGGACTCGCCAGTTATCTGCTGCTTCTTTCTGTGAGTGTTGGAGCCTCACAGTTTCCCTCCAGCCCCCAAAATGCTTGTCTGAGGCTTCTTCCAGTGAAAGATTCCCAGTAACATAGCTTTCCCACAAGATGCCTTACACAAGCAGCATATTTTAAACAAAGTTGGTTGGCTTCTTTTGTTACTGGAGTTCAACTACTGCAGGAAAAGGAAGAAAAATCACTTTGTAGAGTTTGTTTGCTTTAACATCATATCCCATTCTCACCTATTTAGCACCTGAACCTCTTCCATTACTGTGCTGTTCATGCCGTTGCCTCACGTTATAGCCTCTCTTGGTGACCCAGTGCTCCCCACCCAGCTCGCTGGCTGCACCCGGCAGAGGCTCTGGGCTTGACCATCCTCTAGAATTGCCTATGTTCCTTATCAGAATTGCACGCTATGAAAACAAAAGGAATAAAACGGCCTCTGTCACTGATGAATCAAAACAAAGAAGCGACACCAGATGTTTCCAAGGACAAGGCTCCAAGAGAAAACCTCCCTGAACTGCTGCTGTCAGCTCTTATTAGGTCCTGCCTGGAAAGAAAGCTCTGCAACCAAACACCTGGCCACAGCCAGTGCTGCTGGAGAGCAGGCCATCATCTTGGCTAGTGGGTTAACAACCACCGGCTACACAACAGCTGGCTGCTCTCTGCTGTTCACCACGGCACAGGCTGAAGTAGCATTTCTGTTTAACGTTACCTCCTTTGCCCTTACTCCCACCTGCCCACCCAAAGTTCTGTCCTAACTGATCTTCCTCCAGCCTGAAATCTTCTGGTCCTGTAGCATGTATGTCCAGGCATCTTTTGCCTTACACTGGCCTCTGATAAAGTTTTCTACCTTATCTTTCTGTCTGATACACCCTTTGGCTTCTCCAGCTTCCTCACTCCTGACTTCCATATTGCTCGGACCCTCGAATCATGAGAAAACTTTGGCTTCTTTTGTAGGTAGTCACAAGATCAGAAGGGTTTCTCTGAAAATCAGATCCAACTCCCAATGCGTAAAGAAGAAAACCCCTCAAAAATCCCTAAGGAACATAAAACAGAGAAAGTCTATGCATTGGTTCCTTTCTGCTCCCTGACAAAGGCTGCCAGCAGCTGAAACAGACAGCATGCTTAATGTCTGGAATAAAGCAATCTAGACTCAAGGAGAGAGAAGCTTATGGAGGAGCTCTTAGATCTTTTTCATGGAGAAACTGTCTATTTAACAGCATGTGCTGTACTATAGTGTCTTCACTGTTTGGGACGTGAAGTCTATCAGTGATTAAGAAAAATCCTGATATTTCTCTGTGGCTTATTCAGTTTTCTGTTTCGTTCTCCGTTTGGCTTGTCGTCCGTTTGTTTTTGCAAGGAGATTAACCCAGTACAGCTTCCTGAGGAAGTCTCACAGCACTGACATGAGCTGCACCAACACAACAGCGTGAGAAGAGTGGATTTGGGAAGGGGCAGACCCCCCCAGCGGTGGTCTCCTTAGTGAAAGAAACGTCAACAGAATCACAGGTTTGGACCCGCAACAAGTCATTGCAGACGATTTGCAATATCCACAGTAAATAAGCCTCACAAGAGTTCTCGCAGCCCTGCTTTCTGCTGCTGATTGTTGAAAGTACTGATTCACAGGTTCAGTCGTCGATGGTGGTCAGGGAGACAACCCAGACAACTTCCCAACCAGCCCTTCTTTGCTATCAGATAACCACGGCTTCTCACACTCTCTGTCACAGGCACAGGTAGAAATGCTATCGCTAATTTTCGGCTACCTGAAAATATCTCTCCAGAGACCTTTTTTAAGGCTTGACTAGTCATTTGACAACTTGCGAAGAGGCAAATGCATACTGATTTGAGAGCTGGGTGTTGTCCAACGGTAAATGAGTTTGGCAGGGAAACAGAAAAAGCATGGCAAAAGGTTTCAGTGACAACCCAAGAACAAGCGAGGATACTTGGAAGAGAGCAGGCACGGGTTTGTCCCTTTCATAATACAACAAGCCACACTACAAGAGCAGCGTTTTAAAGAGAGCTGGGGCTTAAAACTGCACCTCCAACATTTTAAATATAAC
>JAVJGI010000057.1:77107912-77120578 GCA_035590275.1 Ibycter americanus | reverse complement strand
TTTTGACTTAAGGCAGATATAAGTATATAAAAAAACATATGCTTTGTAAATATATACATCTATGCACACACACGCAATGTTTTCTAGGACCTCCTTTCATTAGAATTTAAGATTATTTTGCTGGACATAAAATTTTAATCCTGCTCAAACCACCACCACTTCACATTTGTCACAGCGATCTCAGATGGCACGCACAAATTTTGTGACCAGTTCACAAGGTTCATATCTAAACCTACCAAACCGATTAGCTGTTGGCTGCTAGCAGTCAGGGGTAGTAAGTTTCCAGCTAGAAAAGTTGACCGATAAGGAAATCCCACGCTGACTTCGTGACACAGCAGCTCCTGGGAAATAGCTTCACACGCTTCAGCAAAGTGGTCTCCATCCACCCCACATTCCATCGGCACCCGTGCTTGTTCTCGCTGAGCTGAATCAACCCAGAAGCTGTGGTTCATCAAGTAAATTTACTCCACATTTTCCCCCCTCCCACTTAGCCATCAAGGTGACGGAAACACAGAGCCAGACCCATGTACCCGTCTGCTGTCCTAAGGCACATCCATAACGGCTGCGTTCATCAATGGGACCAATAACAGTTCCCAGAACATCTGTAGGTTTTCTAAGTATTTTGCAATACATCATAGGAAAAGTCACAGACAAAACTGTTAAGGAAAGGCACGTTGCAGCATGAGTTACCTGCTCATCATAGCAAACAGTTAATAATGCAAGTGCTCGCCTGATGGATCCAATGATTAACCGATCCAGTGATCAGTTTTGTTAGCACAATACAGTGGAACGGAAACAGTTCTCTCTGATATAGTTAAAATGCTGCATTTGAAGGAAAACAACCCCAACAGATGGACTGTAACATGAGCTCAGTTCCATGTGGGTGGACGAATGGTGGTCTCTCATGTATTTGAGACTTTCTCCAGTAATACTCCTAAAACAAAACTTTACGTGGTCCTGAAAGACCAATAGGAATAAATGAAATCTGCATAAAATTCTGAGTACTGTATTTTCACTGGCTATTTACCTAAATTGATGGACTACGACTTTTAGTAGTATTTGAAATTCTTGTGTTACTGCACTGTATTTTCTGTTATAGCAAAGTTAGATGGTATATATCAAGTCTGGATCAAACAAAAGTTTGAGTCGAAACCAAGGTGCCCCTCAGTTCCCACAGCAACTGGTAACGCTATACTGTGGTCATCAGAAGCAGAGAGGCTGTGCAGCCTCCATCTATAGGGGTTTTCAAGACCAGATTAGATAAAGCCCTGAACAACCTAGTCGGACCTCATAATTGACCTCCAGACCTGAATTATCCTAGTGAGTACTTTAAGTACTTCACATATTATTGCTGGTTTAGACTATACATACATACATACATATATATATAAGTATATATATATATAGATTGGTACATGATATTACTTATTTTTCCACAAGTCTGTTATTTAACTCATTCTTGCCTTACTAAGTACTGTGCCAAACAGAAGGCACATCTTTCTACGTTAGCAACATTCATTCTCAAGTACTTACAATGATCTTTACATTTCTTCTATGCTAATTAGCCCACATATTCCAGATCCTGATTCCAAGTGGTGGGTGTGGGAGATAAGGGAGTCGCCATCATTTATCAAAGGTTAAGACTACATGCTGAGATAATTTGGCTTGCTCCTTTTAGAAGAAAGTTACTGCACAACTAAAAATTGTTAGCGGTTTGTAAGACATGGAAATAAGGACTAAATAATGTACTCTCCAGTTTGAACTTTAGGCTAGCAATAAATTATTGAAGAAAGCTGTATTCAGCAGAGCGCAGTATCCAAAATTTTCTTGCTTTTTCATGTCATGAACCATTTACAATTATTGCTTACTGGAAATAGATTATTTCAGACACTAGGTGATTCTAGAGATTCTCCCTGTTTTGCAGAATTCATATGCACCTTTTTAATCTCTCTGCTAAAATGGACAGCCAGTCTATGTGTCCCTTTAGTTTCCCTCACAAACAATGTGTACCACTGAGGTGACTCTTTGGTATCTGCTGTAATTTTAATTTTATATTTAAACATAATCAAAGCATCAACAAGCTGTATTATGAATGACATTTAAAACACCATTCTAGCTCTTCCAGCAATACTAGAATAAGGTTCTCAAGCTTGTAAAGATATGCTGTTTCAACATGCATTTTGACCATTATGGCCAAAATGACTATTCATGTATCAAATACAGTTCCAAATGCTGCAAAATTTTAGAAAGCTACTGCAATTTCTGTTTCTTACTGAATCACTCTGTATAAATTAACCTTACAGTATTTGGCATTTGGGTTTAGAGAGAGAAAACAAAGGAGGTAGAACCCCACCCCCACCCTTATTTTTACAGAAGAAATATAATAATACAGACAACTGTTACAATTCCTATGACTTTTTCATCCACAGAATTGGTGTACCTATTTTTTAAGAATAGTATCACTTAAATTGTTCTTTATATTTACTACTACTGAAATACTTTACTTTGCTAAAAATAAAGGTCATTAAAATAATCCTGATGCTTGACTTAGATTTCAGAACTAACCTGCAAGTTGTAAAACCTTTATCTATGTTCCATTTAATGCATTTAATAGATGTAAAAGCTCACAAGTGATGATATAAAGGATAATTTACGCTTGCAATGCATTTTTGTCCAATTAATAGATTGCCTGTGTGTTGCATATTTTGCATGACAAAAGAGCAGAATATTAAACTGCCATTCATAATGAAAATGCACTTTGCAAATTAAAAGTGCCGAAACAGAAATTTTTCACCCTGTTTAGGAAATAAACAGTCCTTAACCAATTAAACTGCATTGTAATAATTCTATGATTTATTGCAAGTTGTTTAACTTTCAAAACTCGGCTAACCCATATTAAGGTCACAATCCATCATGTCTTGCTTGGAAAGCCAGCAAATAATGGCTGTTGTATTAGCTGCTTTTGATGATAGTATGAAAGAAGTATTAGCACTTGTCAACAAAACTGCTTACAACATAACATTAGCATGCATGGGCTGCTGTACCTATTTATTATTCTGGCAGCTTCACACATATTGTTACAAGCTTATAAAACATTTTGTCGGGTGGAAACCGAATGTACACTGTTTGGTTTTCTGATAGACTGGCAGCATAAATGTCTGGGCTGACTTAGTTTAGTTTAAGTGTAAATAGAGACACAAATTCTTCAACCTGTTCTCTTATTGATACTGAAAAGTGCTGAATTATTCAGCATCCAACTCTTCTGTTTGTGTCTATCACAGTTATCAATTACCCATCAGTCTTCTTGTCAAAACAGAATGGATTAATCTGGCTGAAAACAAGACAAATAAGTGGATACTATAACAGGGGTGCAGGGTTGCCAAACTGTCAAAGGAAAATCCAGGCAGTGACATTTGCCGTCAAAAGTCAGATATCTGGCTTAAGTGAGCAAATGATTTCCCTTTACGAGCCAAGAATGCACTTAGCTTACCATAAGTAAATTAATCTGCCTACTTTGCCTACTAATGCATTATCAACGGTGATAGTCGCAGCAATTTTGTGCTTGCTGCTCACGTGCCTTTATGGCCCAGTGCTTTGTCTGTAAGTTGATTCCTAAATATAAATATACACAAAATATTGGTTTATTTTATAGATGAAGAGAATTACTTGAATACATGAACTTCTCAGCGTGGCTGCTTGTATTAGTTTGATCCATTGCACACACCAGTTGATAAGAGATGAAGTAAATCTTTGAACAGTAGGTTTGTGGAATATACCCCACTTCTGTTAAGTCTAATCTTTCATTTTCCTACTGAGCTTTAAACTCTGAAATTTTGCTTGGCAAATTCTAGGTCCATCTATTACTCTGGAAAAAGCATACAGATGCATGTGATTTCATTTATACTTTTAAGATAAAATATTAGTAATACAGCACCCAATTTGGGACAAAAGTTTGGCACCCATTGTCTCACGTCCTGGATTCCTGTCAGGGGTTTCTGGTTTGATTGCCTTTTTTCCCCCCTTTCTCCCCTCTGTGTCGTAGTAGTATTAGAAATGACTCTTCTAAACTATTTCAGCTAATCATCACTCATGCCAGGAGCCTTGCACTCATGGCAGCAGATATCAAGAGCTTAGTGTAAGCCAAACTTCATTATATACTGCAGTAAAAGCTTTTATATTTTATATATTTTGCACTTATTTTGGAAACCTATCTGCTACCCCATTTAAATTCCTACATAGACATGTATCTTTAAGTATCACGTTCCGGACTTTAAAATGCAGGTTAAAAGTTGCCAGTATTTTCAGGTATGTACAAAATAATATCAAGAAATCAGGTTATTCACAGACTCTTGGACAAAACTTGCGTTGTCTGTTAAACAGTTTGACAGACCAAAAAGATTATATCCTCACATTCCTATGTTAATTATTGTAATTCCCCAAAAGTCAAAATATGGGCAAGAGTACTATAAGGTTAACAAAATAATTTCTGTTCCTTCTATTGTTAAGTCTCCATTTTCAAAAAAGAGTCAGAAATTAGTAAGGGTGTTTTACAATCATTTCCTCAGCATGCTTGATCCACTGCTGATCTCTGAATAGTCACTAAAAATACAACGAAACCCACTATACGTCATATAGTTTCAGTAAAGGAGCAAAATTTACCTGCTATACGTTAATTTTCAATTTTTTCATTTCTATTAAGCATGAACAGTACACAGCTGGCTTTGTTAACTGCTTCATATTAAGCATCAGGATTTACTGACAGACATTTAACAGTCAAGAAAAGATTGCATTGGATCTGCTAGTTATAAAAAGTTATTCAGACTGTATAATTCAGCACTGCTAGACATCTGCTCAGTTCTTTGACTTTTAATAACTCTAAGACTGCACTGTCAGAATTGATAAAGAATATATATATTCTAATATTTCTTGTTCTTCTTTCGGAGATATGCTCATTGTGATCTGTGAATTTTTTTGTGAAATTAGTGTCAGGTCCATGTCTGATTTAACTCTCTTGATCAGCTCTAAGTGAAACAGTGTGAAGAGATCTCAGACATCTTTCAGAAAGACCTTACCAGTTCTAACCAGGAAACAATATAAACCTACCCATTACTTAATTCTTGACAAAACCATTCTGTTCTCTAGCAAATTAAGGAATAATTTTTTCCCCGTGATTGGTGAGAGCAACTATTATTATTATAAAAGATACAAAATAATTTAAACAGAAGAAATTGGTTGCTTCATGTCAAAGGTTTTAAAAAATAGTGACAGAAATCAATCATTACAATGGGAAGAAAATTGCAGCAGAAACACTGCTTCTCCATTTTGGATATGTCAGAGAATAATTTTCATTTTAATATCTGCTTCTCTGTCTTGATTTTAAGATCCAGTGTATTTATTTGTTTGCCTAAAAGTTTATTAATTATGACTACTAGACCTATCTTGATGCTTGAAAAGTGCCTAATTTTTTCACTCAATGTCCAATGGATTTCCAGCAAAGAGAAAACAAATGTTCCGTTCCTGTCTGTCATATGAGAAAATTAGGAGAAAAATAATGATATTATCAATCTATTGAAACACCAGCCAAGATTTAACATTCTTTTAAGGTAAAATTGCACTTGTCAGCATCACTCCTATAACGTCCTAAGATGGTTTCCTATGGTAAACATCTTTCAATTCTAATCTCACTGTTTTTCCCCAAAGAAAGGTATGTACCTGACTTGGCTAAGGGGGTGAATTTTTTCTTCTAATACCTCATCATGACAACGATTGCTGCTTATGAAGCATTGTCTAGATGTGAATATCAAGCAACAAAATGGCTACATCTGTTCAGCTTTTATTCTGCAATTCAGAAAAATAGTTAAAAGTAGAACTGAGGGATGAATGGGAGTCTGTCACTGCTGCACTTCTGCTATGGAAGCAGAAAAGGTGGAATCAAGAGGTGCCTTCAGTGGAAGGAGTGTCCCGTGTGGTGGTCAGTAACCGGTCTTTGCATCCAAAGGGATGCTGAGACCTAACAAAGCTGCACAATGCTGTGATCTGACCAAGTGCCAATACCTTCACGAAAACACATGAGAGTTAAATATGTATCAGGGCAGTTGATGGTAGATGGACATGCAATAAAGCACACCTTGCTTGATGGTTTCTTCCATGGATTTACAAAATGTATAAGTTAAAGCACACTACTTACTAGCCACAAAATTAAAAAGAACTACCTAAAATCTAGCATACGCATCATCAAGCAGCATTTGAGATCACCAAACTTTCTATTTAAATACTGCAAAATCCTATTTTGACTTTTGGGGTAAGACTATGCAAAAATAAGGAAGAGCATTTCTGCTGTTCATCATGAGGTTTCAGAGGAATTTTCTGAACTGGGAAGACAAAACAAAACAGAAAACTGAGGTAATCCGAAAGGCTGGGATGCTGCTGAAGAACATTTTCAGAATTCTCAGGAACTTTTATTATCCCATTTTCAACAACTAAGCAAAATTAAATTGTATTACCTTTCCATAGCTTTAAGTTTTGTTAAGAGCTAGCCTCTCCAAATAATTAAATTAATTATGTATGAAGTAGGGGTGTCAATATTAAAAAAAATTTCTAAAATGCTGACAGTTCCCAAAGTGAAAGATGTTACAGTGTATAGACTTTATACTATTGCTTCATATTATTATTATTTTTATTACAAACCTACCAGGTTAAGACAGCATTGGATTTACTCAGCCGCCCAGAATACCTGCTCCTGTTACTAACCTGCTTGTTTCAATATGGTAATATGGTAGAATCTGTCTTATTTAGAGCATTACGCCAAGCAGAGTTAGTATCAACTAGTTAGTGTTTGAAAAGATTTGTGGACTCACAAGGCCAGAAGACATTCTAATTTTTTTTTCTTTTCCATATTTTACAGTGGTCTAATGTGTTATTGCAAGTTAATTCTATGCAGTTTCTGGAGAGAAACCCCCAGCAAGTTAAAGAAAATAGAAAATAAACTATCACGAAGTGGTACAGTTGAATGGTGCTTTATAATAATTTAGTCAGTGCACTTCTGCCAAAACTTCAGACAGGTGATTTCCTTTCTGAATTGTCCATAAAAGGATGGGGACTCCCTCAATGATCAGGGCTTATTCTGGTTTTCATGCTAAAAATACGCATCTCTTACTCTTCAAAGCTTGTATGAAAAGAAAATCACAACCCCTTCTCAGACCTTGAGCATGTTATAAATGATAAAAACAAGACACTGGCTAATTCAAAATTGCAGTAATAATGAGATACGTGACCTCAAAATTACTTCTAAAAAGTCAAACTGATCAACTGACCAAAGCACTTTAATCCCCAAGTCAAGGTATGCTTTAGGGAAATGGTGGTAAGCAAAGTTTCTCTTTCAATCCAGAAGAAAGTCTACTTAAAGAAAGAAGACAAAAATTTCCCGGTGGGAATTGGAACTTCTAGGTTCTTTTCCTCAGGATCCCACATAGCTATTAATACTGCGGGTTGCATTGAGTCAGAGTCACAAGTCTCTGGAACCACATCGTCGTCAAACTCAATAGGAAGGTCTGTTTTCTCCTACTCATGCTTTTGACTTTAGATGTTTTATTTTGAGCTATTTTCTTGGCCAAGAGGGGAAACAAATACCAGCCTTTCTAATTAGCACTAACTTTTTGAGAATGAAGTGTCTGAGATAACATCATCGTTATGAGTAACTTGCTTTGAGAACACACCTACGGGTATTCAGTAGTACAAGATCTGTCTACTTTTGATAACACTGTTACACTGATAATCATGGAAACATTCCAAATTTCTCTCAAAATGTCACAAAGAGCTACTTAGAAAAATATCATTGAAATGAACAGCAAGTTAAAAATTACAATCGTTGATCAAAATGAAAAACACTGATAACATTAACCATCATTAATGAGCAGAGCTGACATGGAGCTTCACAGTTTCTATTGAAAACGTATCTTGATGGAAAATGTTGTTTAAGCAAAAGTTAAGCCCTTCATAGGAAACTTTTTTTTTTTCCACTGAAATTTCTTACTTTTAAAGTGAAGATCAGAACTAAAAAAAATAATCCCATTTCTGTCCATTATTTTGATTAAACCCAACTGTTTCATCTTATGTCAGTTCAGCAATAATGTAAGCTTATTTGAGCTGCTCCCTACACTTTAGATGGACTGTGGATTGAATGCCTCATATCTCTCATTATTTCTTACGGGGAAGATTTTTATGCTGAACATGAATCTTTGGGTTAGTGAACAGGAGACTGAAGTGCAACATTGCTAAAATGAACCAAATGAAACATTTCCATTTAAGTCAAAATGGAACAGGAGCCATGCAAAGATCAGCTCAGAGACGCCCTACACTGAACTGTGCTTGAAAATGCTTCAAAATCTTCTGCTTTGGAAAACCAACAATTTTATTTCTCAGTGTTGATAAAAAATGTCTAAATAAAGATTATCACAGATTAGAAAGACTAAGCGTTTGAGTAGTTCTATGTGTGAGAATGGACCTACATTTCATTTCTCAGCAGTCCTGATTTTGATAAACCTACTGTCTGGAAACTCTGATTCTGACAGGACCCTTCGATTTATTCTTGCTCCAAATCCAAATCCAATCCAAAACCTTATGCCTGGGAAGCATCATATTGTAGTGAAAATAAAAACCAGTCTACACAGACTTTACAGGCTTCTATGATTCTTTTGGATCTGTACAGGTTATGCTAAGTTTTACGTATCATGATACTCAAAGCTGAGAAAAGTTCCAAATACATCACAGAAATCTAACAGTGTCTTCATTTTTTCACCATTGCCACCTCATAGTCATTCTTAGAAAGCAGGCACTTAAACAAATACACAAACCCTCAAAATCTTTAATCCTATGTGAACTGAACTTTTTTCTCAATAGCTCATAAGCTGACAAAAAGCAGTCACATTGAATTTAGTAATATTATGTTTATAACTATTTAAACTTGTAAAGTATAATACAGATAGCTGATTATTTTCTCTATTTACCTAGCATTGATCAATTTTTTTCTTATCTTAAATTTGTCCTTATCAAGGAGAGGCCAGCAGACAAGAGCTAAAACCCATTTTTCTTTATCCAAAAGCTAGGGTTGTTTCAAGCTGAAGTCAAGAGGTATGATGACAGATTGCACAGTCATAGGTGAACTAGATTTCAAATAGATAGCGTAAGTATCAGCAAAACCACAGCTAAATCATACTGGAACTTAGCAAGAAATAAAAAAACCTAGGGGAGAACCTCAGCAAGGATAGCAACCCTCACCTCTGTCCCACCGTGGCAATGCCACTATCAGTGACTGCTGAAAGTGGTCTAGAATGGCTTAGAATATGGATGGTATGCAAAAATATTCTTACTTTGGGAGTAGAAATATAAATTAACGAAATTATATGTATGGAATAGATACAATATTTTGCACAAACTGCAAATGGTTCACAGTTTTGGAGAGGAGCAGAAAACAGACAGCAAGGGGTATGGAGAGGGCAGTGGGCTAGCCAGCCACAGAAGACAGGCATGGTGCAAAGCTCTACGCTGCACGAACGTGCTTTAGAAGATGCAAGGAAGATGAGTTTCTTTTGCAAAAATTTTCCCAGAAACATTTTAAAACAGAAAATCTAGAAGGCAGGCACATGAAATCAAATGTAGGATGTTGATATCCTTTTCCACAAAATACTTCTTTCAATCGTAACTACTTAGAGAGCGGTAAAAGGCTGCTTTTCAAATTTAACCAGTTCTGCTTTCCTTTTCACAACCTATCAAAATGCACAGTTCTGAATTAAAAAAAAACAACTTTCTCTCCTTCCAAGACTTAACTTGCTTACTAAAACTACTCTGTGACAATTACCTTCAGGCTAGTTTTGTGCTGTACAAAACTTACTTTATACCAGTTAGGAATTTGCCATCTTTCCATTTCCCTTGTGTTCTTTTCCAATAGTGAAAACAGAAACTCTAAGTATAACCTTCATACATTAGTTACACACATGTCTGACAAAATACTGTTTTCAGGCACAATACAAACTTTCTAACCTTGCACCACTCTTTCTGAGCTATCCGTAGTCTCCACATCCATCATAAGAAGGGTATCCACCATGGGAAATAACATTCAAAGTGAGACAGAGCTGCTGTAATGATATTTCTGCATTATTCTCTAGCCTATTCTTCTTACATACTCTAATTTCTTTTTGACAGCAACCTCACTTTTAACAGAAATTTCCATTCTTCTTCTAAATTAATATTGCTAATACAGAATGAATTGAGGAAAGTATATGAATGCTTCACATTTTTCTCCTCCTTTACTTTGCACTTCATCTGACAGTGTACCTGCTATTCATTTAACTTGGTCATGATTCTCCTCTGGACTCGACTAACATGAAAAAAACAAAATGGAAACAAGACCAGATCCCCACAAACAAAACAAGACCAAAGCCAAGCTCATGAACATCAGGTAAGTTTAAAACCCGTCATCCAAGAGCTGAATAAACATTTTATTTGAAATCATCAGCAAAAGCATTTTGTGATCAACGGATCTTCTACATTTGGAGATCAACAGCACAAACCCCAGCTGTTAATACCTGGTTTAGGTGTAAACTGCAGTATTGTATTACTTTTGTGATGACTGCAGTGGTACGTAGCTCACACACAGGTGCCATAGGACTAATCCTGCCCTCCCGGTAGCATCACTGGAACTGGGCCAGGCCCACCATCAATGTAAAGCCACCATGCAGGATCGTTAGCTGATCAAATTTCAAGGTACAATTTAAACAACAATCCCTTTGGATTATCTCTTTCCCAGGTTCCCTTCTCAACAAGTAGCACGCTCTATTTAATGTGACATGAAGGCCTGAACCTCATTCTATTGAAATTAAAAACAAGACCTGCTTCTTTATTCCTGAAGGCAGTACACACCAACATGTATATTTTTAAAAGCAACAGCATCCAGTGCCAAGACCACTTATCAGCTGGATACTGGCACTAGGTATCTTTAAAAACTCAATTAAAAAATAATGAAAAAGCACATAGCTGGATATTTCCTGACATTATTTCACAAAGCATAATTCAAGTTATAATCTTCCCCAGTGGACTAAAATGAACAATAATGCAGAGTCTGATTCATCTCAGCTGTTGCTTTTTACAAATCATGAAGTTTAACTGTTAAAAGAAAAAAATGCAAGTTTTATTTGAGAATAGACAGTTGCCTTCATACAGTAATAATTTGCTGAAAGCGTACAGTCACACATTATGTGCTGACGCATAATCTAAATGTTTTATCTAATTAAATAACACAAAATTGAAATAAACATATAATGACATAAAAGGTAAGAGACCTGCTTCCTCATTGCCATGACAAAGATAATTGTGTTTAATTGTGAATTAACGTATAGCCCATTTCAACACATAAAATCCTTCTCAATTTAAAAAAGATCAGTTGAAGAAAACAAACATTTCCCTTCCAGTTCTTTCAGACTCTCATATTCTGACTGTTTCAATACTCTGTTTGTACTAACTGTATGCCTGTGAGTTCCCAGGTCCACTTAATAACTAGAATTAACAAAATAAACATAAACACTAACTGCCTGAATAAATTCAAGATATCGAATGTGATATTCCGCACGAACTAAACAGGAATGTATTTGCAATCATAATGAAAATGTAAAGTAGTAGTTCTGCTTTATTCAGTATGGCAGGTTAGGGATCCCTGTGAAGCTACATTGAAGCAAAGAGTAGATTAATAATTTAATTTGGTTCAGAACTGTGCAAGTGGGGCACCGCGAGCTTTTATGCCGTAACCAGCTGCTGACCCTAATATGGATCAACCAATTAGACATCTCTATTTAATTGTTGGGTGACCCTTCTAAAACTCACTAGGAATTTTCATTATAAACAAAACTCAGCGGCCTAAAAGAATCCCAGTTATCCCCCTGGTGGAGACAGTTGGTTTGATAGAGGCACACAAAGGAGCTCAGCAAACGAAAAAATTGCAAGATCATTTTAGGCTGTGTTCTGTGAAAGAACATCTTAATATAATGAGCCTTTTTTCGATATCCCTTGGCGAAGCATCAGCCCTCTCAGATAACCCCACACAAAGCAAATACCATTCGTCTGAAGTTACATTTGCTCCTTGTTATCACAACTTATGCCACTTAATTCATTATTCAACGAATTCACTTTCTTGTTTATTAGATGCAAGGTAGCCGCTCATCCCTAAAGGCCATGTATGCAAAAGACTGCTTGTAATCCTGTCACTTCAAACCTCTCCAGGCTTTTACATTGCTTCAGGAATTAGGAAGAAAGAAGCAAACAATTTAGATTTATTCATGCTGATATTAAATCTGTATATGATAAAGGAAATGAGACAAATGTTACATAGCTAACTTAAAATCTATTGATACAGATCATCAGAATATGTTATTCCCTGTATTTGTGAGAGCTAGCACATTCACTCCTGTAGCATAAAAAAACCAACCCCACAGACTGTATCTTATGTCTGTAAAAGATCTGATTAAAAAATAAAAAAAAAGTATTTGTTTCTCACATTCCTTCCTCCCACTGAAAGGTATCTCGGCGTCTTTCCTCAAGTGCATTTGATATATTCAGTCTACCATCACTACCAGAATTATCTGCTCAAGCGCTGAATGTTTGTAGTGAACATACTGA
>JAVJGI010000057.1:77077297-77107855 GCA_035590275.1 Ibycter americanus | reverse complement strand
TATACCAGGGGCTTTAAGATGCATTGCAGCTGATTTTGGTAACTCATTGAATGTGTGCTCTCCAATGTTTTTAAATCTGAATTTTGCTAATGATATATTTAATAGATTTAAGAGCAGAAAATCAGAGCTTCAACTCTTTTCACACTGCAGTAACAGTCAACGAGATGTTTCAATTTTACTCTGTAACCTTATGCTGTTAGGATCATTAAAATGCAAATGAATTACTGAATTAAACAGACTTTCAGTACACTCTTAGCACAATTAATATTGTATAAAATTATCTGCATAATTATACACACTAACGTTTATATAAGGCATTGTAAAAAGCCACAAATCAGAAACTGGATGTAAAACTGGTAAGCACTGGAGAACAGGCTTCTACCTATGAAAATGTAATTGGTAGTTTACTGTTAGTACTCTACGTGACTGCAAATAGACTCGTACATTTCACGTTTCAGTTATTAAAATATTTAAAACCCATTATTTTTCTTAGTGTTAGTACACCAATGTAGTGCTCCACAGACTACTCGGAAAAGTTTATAGCAATTATTTTCTTGATATTAATTGTAATTTTAAAATTATAATTAGTGACCTGGCATTAGATAAACAGTAAAAGCAACAACAAGAAAAAACACAACATAAACCCCATTGTAGGTATGCATCTCAGAAAGTGGTTGAATGACTCAAAATAAAACAGCATTTTAAATATAGTAATTCACGGTTAAAGTTACCAGGGAAAAAAAAATTTCTCTTGAAAAAACTATTTTATACTTTTCTAAGCGTGTGTTATATGGATTGCCACTTTACAAATACATGTGTGTTTCTCGGTAATCCTGCTCTTATTACAGAGTACATGCACTATGACCGTCACAATTCAGGAACTGATTCACCTGAATAATTAACCTTTTACTCTAGCAGTATGCAAGTACAAGATGTATGCCTTTCATTCAATTTAAAATAAGGCAAGTATAGAAATAATCTTCATAAAATTTAATGCAAAAGCCAATTGTTTTCTCCACATCACACAATAGTGTCAGTAGCTGGACTGTGTAGGAATCTGTATTCACACACATGACATTCTGTAATAATTCTGAAAAATTAGTACTGAATAATAATGAATGGAAACTTTTCTGTTAATATACAGAGAGTCCTAACTTTATCCTTTATTGTGCAATGTTTGCATTTTTGCACGTGGGAGATTTTAAAAGTCACCCAGTGATTTTTATAGTGCAACCGTATGCTAGATAAAGATATTTAAGCTGTCAGTATAAACTGCTTCTGTTTTCATTTTGCATTTAATTTCAATGCCAGACTCAAGGCATAAATTTTTCATCACCTGCAATGCTATGAATAAAAGATTAAAAAAAGAACTGAGAAGAAATTCTAACACATGCGGTGCATGCAGCACATTGTGCAGACACACTGTGCATAACTAGATGTTTAATTTCCATCACTTTTTCCTACGTCAGGAACACTATTATTTGGGTTCATACATCATGCAGCTAATTTCCAACATTTCAGCTCTGTGGAATTCAAATTTATCTAGCTCTGGACAATAATCCATTCAATGCTCTTGAAATCTGGAGTTTATACACATATTGGTAAATTCACATAGTACTTTCTTAAAATTAAATAGAATATGTCTCTTGCCATCTAGTGTTGGCAAGTTAAGTACTATTAAAATATTTCAACAGCACATATTCTTGCCTTATTTCTTGAACTAGCAAATGAATTACTCTTTTCCTAAGTTCAAAGAAGTAAGAATTACTAAAAATTTCCAAGCTAATTTCAATTCCTCATTAACGCTCACTTCATATTTTAAGCCGAAGGATGTGATCAATCCCAAGAGGTGAAGTTATGGGCTCACTCTGACAGAATTTTTTATTTAGCACTTAAGAGTGTTTTTAGTAGCACTATGCATCTTCGGTTTTACTTTATTAACACTCAGAGGGCCTTGGATGAAATTCTGCTTATCTCTCCAACAGCCTCTGCTGGATAAAAAACGTGCTGTGGAATACACCTTTTTTAGCATCAATGGTAGTATTTGATTTATCAGAAAATATTTGAGATTCATAGTTTGACTTTTCTCTAGCAGCAAAATCTAAGGTACACCATATATTCAGTCCAGTCAAAAGTAAAAATATTTTTTAGTTTTGCACCGTCTCTGAAAACGTACATCTGTAACTAATCTCCACACGCTGAGATTAATTTAAGGGGGGAAAAAAATAACACCACACAAAACTTAATTTGAATTTAATAATTTGTCAAAAATGTTTCACAAAAACTTTGGAAAATAGCTTCAGACAATGGTTGGTAGTGGTTTAGCATCAAGAAGCACTGAAACACCTGTGCAAAGCAGTATTGTACTATTCCAGTTCCTGGTGTTTTCAGACTGGGGTGAGCACTTTCATTCAGAAAGATACACTTAATGGATGGTAGCTCGATTAATGTGATTTATGGCTGCCAGGATGGTGAGGAGGGAAATACCACATTTTTCTAGTTGCTTCTTTGACTTGTGGCAAAGCTGGTGCAAGTCACCGCTATTTAAGAACTTTCAGAAGGACTGCGTATACTAAGTTGCCATAAACCATTTCTAATGCTTCTACTAAGAGTTCAAGCAGATAAATAAGGTAGAATATGAATATTGAACTATTTTTACGTCCATTGAAGAGCTGTAGATTTCTAATGGACCATGGTGGATGTCACACTGGTGGAGATGTGCGACACTTGCACTCATGGCATGCATTTGCACTCATTCTGTACTTCCTCTAAACAGAGTTACTTTCAGCATTTCAAGCTGCCAAGGCACAAAAGCAAAATCATGTATTTATTTTTAATGCAGCAACACCATTCGCAGCAATGTAATTATCAGCAATTCACTTCTCAGTTTCTGGCACCAGCTCTGCAAGGTGCCAAGTACTTCAGCCTTGATCCGGCAGAGACCTTTACTTTACTTCCTTAGCTTTACTTCACACGAGATGAGAAGGCATCACCTTTGAGGATCTAAGCTCTCTTTTAATCAAATTAAATGTAACAAATTATAGTCTGCAGTGACCTTACCACATCAGTCAGCAGGTGATGGCCAAATGTGAAAATGTGGTCACTGGCATAGCCATTTGAATTCGGAGAGTTCCACACATTTTGCCTTTTTTGACTTCATTTATGAAGATGACAAGAGATGTGGTTATGTTACAATCTCATTTCATAACTCTGTCGAAGTGTGTGAGTAACCTGGGCATGGTAACTTTGAGCTTTTATATATATATATATGTACATATGTATGTATACATGTGTGTGTGTAAACAAAAATACAAAAGTGCAAACGCAGAAGTTTTTACTTTAAACACCCTTAGGAGTGTAGGATTTGAGGAATTAACAATAGAAGGAAGTATCAGGAAATAAGAAAATCTATCCTGTAAAGACTATCTAAAATCACCTCTAGTTCTTTACACCACTGTTTTAAATCAACATTGGTTTGAAAACTAATTGGCAGTTAGAAGGTAACATGCTTTTTTCCATGCCACCTCCCTAGACAATCAACTTTACATATACTTTTGGATCTTAAGTATGTAGGTTCTTTCCTAAATTCACAGAAAAGATTGGAATTCAGAAATGGGAGGGAGAAGACGAAGGCACTGTAAAACATTTATGAAGAGGGATGTCAGCGGTTGAAGAAGACCATTAGACTCAAGCCACTTTCTGTTTCTAATCATTTCTCCATCACCCAGACATTTTTTTCCCCCAGAACAGGTAAGCACGGTGTGACTTTTATAGCTGTATCTATGGATGAAGTCACCGCGAGTAGTGCTGTACACGGTGCGACCACCCTCAAACTGAACGCATGGCCAACCGAATATACACAGGCAACATGTTCCTCTCCCAGATTCAGCTATCAACACTGCACTCAGAATACGAAACCCACCCAGTTTAAAACAAAAAGTAATGAGCTACTGATGGTTTTCCATCACATGCAGTGTGCAGTTCGTCTTCTCTTGCAAAGGATGTTGAGAAAATGAGACTGTGGCGCATGTCCCCGTGATGACGGCTACCATGCACCTTTCACTTTCTTTTCATTGCTTTAAGGTGTTACTTAGAACTCACACATGTGAACTAAATACAGACACCCACCTCCTTTTATAAGAGTGATGTAAAAGTTTGCATTATTCTCTTGTTTGCCCGAGGAGGTGATTTTAAAGTTGCTTAAATACCATTCAGTTCTGAATTTTCTAAATATGATATTGGGAAAGTTGGAAATTTTAGCCATCTTCTGAGTGCTGATGTGTAAGGATTTATTTTAGATGAAGATGTTACAGATTTATCTGTTTATAACTTTAGAATGATACTAAGTATTGCTGCGCAAATAATTACACATTATTTAATTACAGCATAAGCACTCAGTTCTAGAACTGTACAATATAATAAATCTACAGACAGTGCTTTACTGTATTCATACACATATTACATCAGCTGGGTACTCATTTTAAAACAACTGCTGAAGGTCTGCCTTAAAGTTTCTAGGCTAACCAGGATGAATTTAGGAGCTAACCTGTGATCTCGTTATGAAGTAATGCCACAGAGCTTCGTGGCTCCTGTTGCTTTGAAACAAATGCTTACAGTGCACTCCTTTAGTTTACATTGCTTTTTAGTTTTTACTTCTTAGCAGAAGTTCAGGAGAGTTCCAAGCTTTGAGTAGTAATTTCAGCAAAACAATGATTCCTTTTCTGAAGCTCCTCCTCATCTCAATATTAAGTTTTACTTAAAACCACTATATAGCGATAGTTTGTCATACATTCTAATATGTAATTAATACTAATTTAAATTGATAATCTAAAAGTGCAACATGAAGTGCTAAGAAGTTGAGAAAAATCATTTTTTGGTGTTCTGAATCTGCTTGCCTACCTACAACTCGAAGATTTTCTTTCTTTCATAATACACTATAATATGGTTACAAGTGCATTGAAATTCATCTTGTTAGAATGGTAGTAATATATCCCACCAGGACTACTGTTCCTAGTAGCAATTTAAAATAATTATTGTGAGACTTGATGCTAGACATCAGGTTTGCAATAGAATTACAATGAGGGAAGTGTATTAGAGACAAAACATTGCTGGAAGAAAACTTCATAATGGCGCAATTTGGAACTAAGCCTCAATTTTACAGTAATAGATTCTCTTTATGATGGCACAAAGGAGTAAATGCACTTAGCAAATTTAAATCTATTATTAATCACACTTTGTGGATTGCAGTGCAGAAAGGAGAAAAGAAATTAGCTTTTTAGGTATGTTTCTTATATAAAACAAGTTCTACTATAAAGAACATTTTACAAAAATCTCCTTGTTATAGCTTAGAAATACAGAAAGTCTTCATAACCGCAGAGAGTTAGAGAGGTTCAGAATCTTTCTAAAACAGTTTTGCATGTCTTCATTTCAGATTAGAAGTTACTCAAGACGGTCTACTCTACATCATCAAAACACTTTCACTTCTAGAAACAAAACATCCAACAAGAAAAGTGAAATAAATTTGATAATTCATGCTTGCTTACTCTAATCAGTCTTCTTAGATTGAAGGAGATATTGGTACTATCTTTGATTTAATTACGTCACAGTTATAGCAGAGCAAAGTATACGCATTTAAGTACATACAGACTGGTTCACATTTTCACAAATAACTGGATGCTTTCAAAAAGATACTTCAAAGAAAATAATGGAAAGTAACCCAATATGGATTTTAGGAAGTTGTCACACAGCAGTGGAAAATAACATTTCTTATGCCATCACTGTGAAAAACTAGTTTTTATAGCCTACGTTGTAATTTTACATCTAACTTAAAAATAACACATACATTCGGTGCCTCTTTTATTTCATGAATCAAATTTTTAATAAAAATTGATACATCTATATATTAGACTGGCAGATGCAAGGTTGCTTGTTGTTTTGATTTTTTTTCTATCACTGATCCTTTCAATAAACAGAAGTCAGGCACAGACAATTCAGATGAAAATAAAACTTCTAACTCCAGCACAAAGCAATGTGATACGGATATCTATCAAAACAGCAGCCCATGAAAGCAAATGGTAATTGTAAATGTTTGTTTTAAACAATACATTTAGAGTTAATTGGACATTTATTTTACGGTTAATAAATAAACACCTAAAAATAAGCATTTATTATGTTTAATAACTATATATCTATTATCTTTGAGAGGGAGATAATGTTTATATTCAGCTGCATTTTACCTTGACCATTTAAACTGTGTCTAAAATTACCGATAGGCAGAGTATCTTCCGATCCTTAACTATTTCAGTTCCACACATGCCCCAGCCATCGCCAGACAGTAAATGCATGCCCACATGGCAGCTTGCAAAGAACAGAGTTTCCAAATCCATTTTTAGATGAACTAACTTGGATACCAGAAGCACTCTACTCTCAGCGGCACAGGCTTCAGGTGGGCTAATTTACTCTGCTTCAGCAAGGAAAATTAGCCCGTGAGCAGCTTCAGACTACTTAAATTTTCTGGTACCTAAGGTACCTGATTTATAATATCCCTATGCTATTTTTGCTGTCTTGCAGTCTGTAGCATAGCCATGGCTGAAGACACTCAATGGGTCTATGAGACAAAAACCAACAAACGGTTCTGTGTCAGCAGCTTAACATGAATGAACACACCGTACTCCATACTTCCCCCACCATTTTCCTGGAGATGCTGCACATTTATTGAACCAGATGATCACAACAAGGCCTGTAGAATATTGCATGCTACAACGTTATGAACCAAAGGTTCAATTAGTCAAAACGACTTTCTAAAAGAGAACTGAAGACAAGCAAGTCTACTATTTTTTCCACTTCCATCTGCAGAAGATATCACTTAAAGGAAACAGGGGACAGATGGAACCACCTGTTCTTTACCCATCACCTAGAAGAGTGGTATCGCCTTACTTGCTTCAATAATTACTTGTCAAGTCCTGAGATTCTACCAAAGGGAAGAAAAATGATTTTCATTTTATTTAAAATTTTAAACTAACAGGAAAATGTGACTCATGCACATCCGCAGACTTAAAGGCAATGACACAAACTAAAGGAAAAAAAATAATCATAGATTAACTTTAGATAAATTCATCCCTTTGTGGAGTTTGATTCAAACTGTGAATGTTGTTATTGTCCTTATGTCTTTTCAGAGCCCATCTTCATTTAAAACAAACTACACAGTTGAAATTCTTTTGGGATGTTAGAAATTCTAAAAGTTATCTCCACTATCTTTTCCTTTTTTGTGCCAGGATGTCAACGTCAAATGATCATTTCGTTAACACAAACAAACACTTCCTATGCATATCCATTTAGCATTTCTAAAAACCTAACTGAAGATCTCGTAAAACTTCACAAATGGCCAGAACTACACACACTGATTCCTCATGATGGTGAGGTAACATGTATCTGACACAAGTTGTTCAAAAAGGCTCGTAGTACTGTGTGAGTCAGTGGAAACAGTTCTGTGCTTCTATTCTCAGGGATTCCAATGAGAATACTGCTGTCACCCTATTTATTGTCTTTGCCCAGTCTATACACAGTCATTAGTACCGTTTACGGCATAGGTAATGATAATGCATCTGTGTAATTATAAAGCCATGCCTTATGGCTACTGGATAGTCTATTAGAAGGTCTGCAGTCTTGCAATAGTCTTTACATCATTAAAAAGTCCAGCACCAAAGCACCCTTAAAAAATGCAAAGTCGACCACAGCTGGTGCACGATGTTTTAAAGTCAGCCTGTAGTCAAGGATTACACCCATGCTGTGTGTCACACTGACTCCATGAAGCATCTCTTCATCAAAGGCATCAAAGAATGGCATTTCTCACAGACTTTCATTCTCTTCTCCTCTGAAATATTCTGCCTAATGATCAGAGGTCACCAAACCAAAATACTTATTAGAGAGAAAACAAAAGCCTGTCAGTTTCTCAGGGTAATTTATGAATTACATAATGTTATGCTAAAGAACAAGGAAAACAGAAAATAAAATATATTGCACTGGCAGTTCTCAAGATTGCTGAAAACAATTCTGCTAGTATGCAACTTTAAAGCCCAAAAGTGCAATCTTGAATAATACAGCAGAAAAACTTTCCCATAGTGTTCACCTGACAAAATCTGTTATAACAAGAGTATATCCTTAGAAGACCACCTTACGCAAATTCAAGACTACCAGTGCAATCATATACTTTCAGGATGTTGCTCTGAAATTCCATCTTTTGTCTTTTGACCCTCTATTATTTTCAAAACAAGCAAAGAAGAATTATTTCCATTTATACAATAGGTACTCCAGGATAGGAGTAGTTGGTCTGATTGTATCTTCTGGACTAGACACATGGCCATCCACAATGTAGAAAAGGAAAAAGTTTAAGTTAAATTTGGTTTAATAATTTATGTAAGCTTAGCATATGTTGGTTCCACTTGAAATCTCCAACACTGGTTCAATGACAGCACAAATTTCTTTTCCATAATTAAATAATGTTGGGGCAAGTCCAAATTATGTGAAGCAGAGAACCCCACAGAGTAATTTCTGTAGCAAATGTCAGAGGTATTAGACTCTATATCACTTAGACAAAGGGGTGTGATACATGCAGATTATTAATTTCTAATTGGACTAAGAGCAGGAATTTTTTTGCCTCACATTATCATAGTTTCCAATTCTTAATGTAGAAGTGCATCTGCATACTTCCCACAGCACCATGAACCAGCATATAAGGCAGGACAAGGAAGCTTTGTCACACTGAGTGATGCTCCTATATGTATGAAAGTTGTAAACATCAAAAACAGACACCAAAATTAGTTTGGCTTTCAGGTGAAACAGAGTGTAAAGCTTGTTTAAACAGGCTTCATATTTGCAAGCTTGCAATGAGGAAAGTTGAGAGCTTAGCTTTGCCCTCAAATAAACAAGGCTGAAGAATTGTTTGGAGAATTACTGGCTACCTATTCAATATTAGCAGATGACTTCAAGAAAGACGCAGATTGCAAAGTAAGTCATCCAAAACTTTGCAAGCCTGTGATACAGTAACAGTTGTAAATGCAGATTAATTTACCATCCTGAATAGAAAAATGAAAAGGCACACAATGACTTCAACTGGCAATCAGTGTAAAACTCTAAAAGGAAAATCAGTGAGCAGTCACCATGAAGCTCAAGACCATAAGACAACTGACACTAATAGATTAGTAAATTTTAAAACAATAGATATTGCATAAATAAAACAGCAATTGGAAAAAAAAAAAAGTATACAAACTAACTATTCTACACAGGACTACTGTGCTGTGGGTTTGAATGAACCTCTGTCTTTATACCCAGAAAGATGCTTCCCCTATAATCAGATCGTCCTTCAATGCCTCCATGGTAAAAACACACATCATATTGGCTTTTGCTGAACCCAGGCTCTTTGCCATGGTGGATCACTAGCCTCTTCCCTTCTGACAGTTACAAAAATTTCTAAAATATTCCTGTTATGTGTTCTTGCATCTCTTAAGCTATACAAATTGTACATAACACTCCTAAATATATCCACTGTATTCCTCCTACTCCCATCTCTAGCACTGTGATCTGCTTACTCTTCTCCAGTGTCCTTTCCACCTTTGCTGCCATGACTATCTTGTCACAAGCCCCTTCCACTACTGAATGCTCTTCTGTTATCTTTAGCCTGTATCTGTAACACCTTGTCTCTTCATGCCTTCCTCTTCTTTCTTCCACAGTTGCATTTCTAATTTAAAACTTTACCGCTCTGAGCATCTTCCTCTGTTTCCCCTGTCAGTCCTAGTACTCAGTTTTGACTGCTGCCTCAAAAAAAAAACCCTTGCCTATTTTCTTTTGTGCCTTCTCTCCAGTTGTCCCTTTGCTACCTCCTCCTGAATGTCACGTTATTATCTTGAAATTTAGGTTAAAAAAAATCCTTCTATTCCCTATAAGAAATCTCTCTCCATTTTCAAACCCACCATTCTGTCAGCTGGGTGACTAGCCAGCGTTATTACCCCAGCATCCTCTAAACAATTCTTATTGTTTCGCTGTTTCTCATCCAGACTGCTACCTGTTCCTGATATACAGCATTTGTATCATCACCAAATCTTTTTTTTCCACTTCCATGACTGAAAAAAAGTACAAATTTTAGCACACATCTCACTGTAAGAGGGCTCTCCCATGCAGTGATGCACCCACTGGTCACAGTGCCACTTCCTTGCATAGACAGCAATGACTTTTTTACTCCAATGGCTCCTTCCAAATTACTGTGTTCCTGGTTCTCCTAACTCTCAGGGTAAAGTCTTTTTACTTCTCCACTCTTCCTTAGCTTTGAGTCCACAAAATGGTGCCCCCTTCCATCCAGTTACACTTCTTTCATCCTAATTCATGTGCTATTAAGATGCATATCAATATTTTAATAGCATCAGTAGTGCGTTAACCCCTTGGCTAATCCCCTTCTTACCACGTGAGTAAGAAAGCCACATGTAAGCCCTTTTAATGCTTTTAAAAACTCAATTATTTGTAGGGCATTTTCTGAATTTGACTGTAAGTGCCAAGATGGGGATAGTATTTCAGAAACATTCTCTGTTATTGTTGTGAAGTGCCATGTTCTTGTTTGTTAGTCTACAAATGAGCAGGAAGATAGAAATAAGAACAGAAAAAGTCAGGCTTCAGGTGGTGGTGGTTACAACCAAGAAGAGGATGGGAAAAAGCTTCAGAATACATCTACTTTTACGGATACTGCAGTTAGAGAGTTTTGGAGGGATGCTGAAAATTCAGGTTAGCTGGGATATTGACTCAGACTGCTTAGAGAAACCAAACACATTTGGTCTTGACTGCAGCTGTCTGAAGAAAGACAGATCCTCTAATGATTGAAATTCAAGACCTAAATGGGAAAAACTTAGTATTGGAATGATGTTGCTGACTGTCTGACCACAACTGGTGACACTGCCTGCGATATGCCAAGGGAGAGCAGTCAGCGAGGATGCTGCGGTAATGGAAGACTCAGGCTACTCTCTCATGCTGTGGATTGGAAAAATACCACATTGTGACCTGGTGATGTGACTAAATTTGTAGACATGGTCAGCAATTGATTGATGGCGCAGTCTGTTTAGCGGCCCATGAGAGAAGCAACAACCTTTGACTTGGTTTTGAGCAGAACAACAGACTTGATTTGAAATGTTATTAAATCCACTCTGTAACAGCAGCCACAATGCACGGGAATTCAGCCTTCTTGGGCAAAGCCCCCAAAATACCATGCAACCATGCCTTGCTCAACTTCAGCAACGCTGTAACTCTGCTGTGTATGAAGACTGAAAGCGTTACATACCCGAGAGGCAGCGGAGAGAGTGAAATCCTCATAGGCAGTGCAAACACATGGGGCATCTTGTTGGAGGCAGAAAGCAAATGGTCACTTCAGAGAACAGAGATGGCACAAGGAACTTAAAATAATCAGACAGGAGGGAAAAGCAAGAAGGGATCATCCCGAAAGTTCAAAATAGTATCATAAACTGTGGTAGGTTAGTTACAAAACCACAGTGAGACAGTCCAGAGTAACAACACAAACAAGACGTTAAAATCTTACAATAAAATAATGTGTTTTCAAATACATCAGGAGCAGGAATTCCGCTTGAATGTTCACACGGCTAGAACACCATCAGCGTTCCAGCGTCACAGTTTTTTTGCTGTTGTTCTGGGGTTTTTTATTGCTTCTGAATAAACTGTGGAAACTTTGAGAAGGTTCCTACACTTAAAGATTTCTTCATAAAGGTCTCAACAGAAAATCTCTCTCAAATTGAATGTCAGTAGAAAACATTATGTGACAAATAGAGGGGAAAAAAAAGATTAGCCATTTGCCAGGACCAAACACTATTCACGTTATCATTTCAAAGGAATTCAGGAATGTAATAGCTGAACCACTAAATGTAGTGTGCAACCTACCACTTAAAAATACTTAATTAAGGACTGGAATGTGGTAAATGTGCTACCCATTTTTGAAATGTGTTCCAGGGAATATCCGCAAACAGGTAAACTTCAAGAGTGCACCAGGCCAGTCAGTGGATACTGTGATAAAGAGCAGAACTTGTGTACAGCTAGATAAATCGCTGTAGCAGGTAAGAGTCACCCCACCCCTGTTACAGGGAAGTAATGTGTGACAAAGGCATTGACAACCCAGTTTGTAAAGGAGATCTGTCCAACATAATCTGCTTGGGTTTTCAAAAGCTTCTGACAGTCTTTCACCAAAGCCTTGTAAAGAAATTAAGCAGTCACAGTGGAAAAGAAAGAGTCATGACATGGATAAATAGGGATAAAACACAGGAGACAGGTAAGGATGGATGGTCAGTTCGCACGGTGCATGCCAGAGAGACTCCACAAGGACCCACACTGCTGAACTAATTCATAAATGATGAGGAGAGGGTGAGTGAACTGTGAGATGACAAAGTCTGCTGATGACACAACACACTTAAAAGTGGTAAACTCAAGAACTGATGGCGCAAACATCAAGAAATGGCTCTAAAGTACGGGGCGTTAGGGTGGCAGATGAAATTCAGCAAAGACAAATGTGAAGTGACGTATCAGGGAATCTCATTCGTAATGGTACAGGTAAAGTGATGGGCTCTGAGCTGGGCATTACCGACCATGCATAAGATCTTGAGGCCAGAAATAGTTCTGGCAAAATGTAAGTTCAGTGATGAGTGGAAAGGGCCAGGGGTGGGGGGAAGTATCCTTGGGATTTAAGAATTTAGAGTTAGCAGGAAAATAAATAAGAGTATTGCACGATGCTATGGATATAAATCCATGGCTTGCTCACATGTTGAATACCATTATGCATTTCTGATTTCACCATCCCTCCATCTTAAGAAACAGGATACATTAGAACTGAATAAGGGACAAAAATACAAAAACAGGTGACATTGGTTCAGGCTGGCAAAGTGGTGGCAGAGCAGGATATAAAGCAAGTCCACCAAACCTTGAGCAGCATGGAATTAGAGACAAGGAATCCACTTTACACCATCTGTGGGCCTCAAGCGCAGGGAATAGCAGCAAAACCAGACGAGAGGGTTTATTTGAGCAACGTGCAGTGAAGTTATGCATTGCTGCAGATGCTTAAAGCTCATGTGGATTCGGGTGGAGAATGGACAAGTTCACAGAAGCGGAATCCTTCATTATGTATTAAATATAAAGTCAATTTATAGTGTCTGTTTAAAGGAAGCCTTGAGCCAAAGTTCTTGGAAACCAGGTGAATATCCTGGGATATTTCCGTATTTCAAGTGGCTTTCAAACAGCATGCCACACCTGAACATTTTTCATTGCAGTAATGAAGGATGAAGTTGAAAAAAACAGACTCAGTGTTTAAATAGTCTGTTCATTCAGTAAACTATAAATGGGAGACTTTATGTCCTCGGTTTTCACAGTAGAAATGTGTCACTAAGTTTGTTATGCAATATTCCGGACGACGTCGTACTAATGTCTGCTTCATTTTAATACACAGAGAGGTATTAGTACCATCTACTTTGGCTGCTTTAGGCATCTAATTTAGATTGAGTCAGAGTACCTAAAATTAGTGCTACCTACATATAAAGGAGCAGAAGTAAGGGTTTCCAGATGGACTTAAATTAAATGCATAAAGAGAGGATCCATAAATATTCCCTCCAGTGTTACTTCTACTTTACCTAGTATTTGCTTCCTATTAACGTGGTCAGAGAGAAGAAAAAAAAAATTTGAATGCTCCCCACATATACACCTACTCAATTATTAAGAAAAAAATTTCTTACAGTCAAGTATTGGCATTTTTTAATGCCTTCTGTTGACATTTCCATTACAGATCTATCTCAAGGCTAAACTGATCCTGACAATGCCATTTTATGAGAGAAATAAATTGCACTTTTGTAATACTTTGACTTCCAATCTATTTCCTCATAAGCTAACTAAATTAGCAGAGTACTTAAAACATCAGTTTAAACAAAACCTTTACCTCAAAAAATACAAACCAAACACTACCTTTCATACAGTCTTTTCTTTTTCCGTAACTTCTCAAATAGAATAATCTGCGCCCCTCAGGTTGTTGTGAGGCACATCAACAGCATCATTTACATGACATATATAACACGAAATTATAGAAACGATGCTCCACTTGGCATCTGCCACAATTTTAGCTTAAAACAAAGTGCAGCTTCTCCCACATAGCATCCTGATTAAACAAATTAACTATGGCGCTGACTGCAAATGTACACACCAGAGTGTAAAAGATGAACAGATACAATGGCCAAGTCTGTATTTAATTTTAATTAAATTTCATTCTGTAGCTCAATTAATCCACAACTCCAAATGTCAGCAGGACTTAGGCAAATGGAATGACATCTGCTGCACTGCACACTGACTATAAAACCTTCACTGCATGCTAGAGCTCTGGAAATGTACCAGAAAGAAAATAATGAAATGTTCCCATTAAACACGTATCAACGTATAGAAGTCTAATTTCAACAGAACATGGGAGAGATACTTGAAAGAAAACTTGGGAAAGTGTCTTTATTTCACAACTCTTGCTAATACTACTATCTAAAACTGAATACAGTGGCGTACATGGAAAATGACTTATTTATAATGGAACTGTTATTTTTAAGTGATCTACTAAGAGAGATCTTGTAGCATACTGTGTGACTAAAAAAAATCATACTGTTAACACACCACGTTATTATTACAGCTACGTATCTGCACAGAAGTATTATCCAGAAGCTTCTGCTCATGCTTGAGAGCTGTAGGAAGACATTATTTCTGTCACAGAGAAACTGACGCACGCTTTTAACGACATTAAGGTACTTCAGTGGTAATCTGACATCTAAATATGTTTACGGTGCCAGCCACACGACAGGTGGATTAGAAGAGGAGCTGAGGAATTTGAGGAAGGGAACATAAAGGGCACCAACAATGAGAGTAGTTCACAGACTTTCTGAGTCACATCACCACACTGACACCCGTGTTACTCTTTAATTTCTTCTTCTTTTTTCTTTTTTTTTTTTTCTTTTCTTCTCTCTTTCATTCTAAAAGAATGGCCCCGTTTTAGCCATCACTTTTGATTGACTTTTATTACAAATGACAGACAAAGCAGGTACGGATGAGGGAGCTGGGGACAAGGCCTGCGCATCGCAGATTAGGGGGAGGTTTCTGCAATAACAGACATGAGGTAAACAACCGATTTTTAATAAAACATTACTACTCATGTCAATGGACCTTATTTACAATACACAACCAAGGCAAAAAGGAAAAATGAAGGGAAAAGCCTGTATGCATTTTGCAGCACCTTATGCATATATTAAGAGGTCTCAATTTTCAAAATACTGTCCGTAGTTTAATTCAAAAAATATAAAATAATGTTGAACTTCATGATAACAGCTGCTGTGCCGTAAGATCTTGGTTCTGCAAACGCTTGAGTCAGTCAGATACTGTGTTTACAGGACCAGAGGCTGCCACCTATTTTTCAACTTAATGATCTCTATAATTGTTTCCTCCCCCTATTGATAACCAAGTCATTGAACATGCTAAAAGTGAAATGGAAACCTATGTTTCTCCTAAAAAAGAAAAAAAATTCATTACAAGTCCTTTCAGCATTATTAACTGTCTTTTGTGCAGCTCTTGCATATTTTGGATGGTTGTAAAATTATCAGTTGAAGCAAGGAATATACAAAATCATGTATTGAAAATTGAACTTTATTCTTCACACACATATTTTTATTCAGGTGAGTAGATTAAATGACTTTAACTAAAGGGCTTACCTGTAATGTAAAAATAAAAAAAGAATATATAGACAGTTTCCAGGACTACATTCCTATCAAAGAATTGATTATTTTTATTCTTTTTCCCACCATAAATTCTGAGCTTATTTTAAGCCAAATACATTCAAGAGATATATTTAAATTTTAATCACTGCACTAAACAAATCTAAATATGATTATACTAAATTATGATGATTACAATTATATAATTAGCTAAAGTACTCTCTGAAGTTCCATAATTTATTTTTTCTTTCCTTTAACATTGCTTTCTCAAAGACCACTCTCATGCTTAAAGAAAACATTTCTCCAAAATATGAACCTGCTTTAGAGGCAGCTGTATCTATTGATATTGTTCAACTTTTCAACTGCAACTTCAGGATCTCCATCTAACAGAATAGTTGAGAATGGCCTATAATTTCCAAAAAACAGCTTCACAGTACTTCATACATATATTAACAATAAAAAATTGTTTTTTTATGACTGTATGCATGGGTAGTATTTCCAAACATTGTAAAGAAGTACCTTATAAATAAATTATTAATATATACTTAAATATAAACAATATATTCTTAAAACTGTAAATCCAGATAGAGTATTAAATACAAGGATTTTACCCTTAAGGTTATATAAAGACGCAATTATCAGTTCAGAGTTTTCTCTATGCAGTTCAAAAGACATGAATCCCAACAGTATTGAAGTCAATGGCAAAATAGCTACTCATGGCAATGACGTTAAGATTTGACCCCAGATTCTGTAAGTTTAACTTTCAGATCTGTCTCAGTCCGGTCTAGTCTGTAAATCTATCCCCTCATCTCCACTGACAATATGACATAGAGCCCAAGAAAGGATTTCACTGACACTGATTTGGCAAGTGATGATATACACTTTGCTGTGTGATTGTTTATTCTGTAATTTTCCTTCCACCGTGGCTTTGCTGTCATACTCCAGTCAATTTTATCCTTGGTATTAAATTTCTTCTACATCTTTTTTTTTTTTTTTTTTAGAGTATTGTCTTCCTCTCTTTCTCTTTTTAGGTCTTTCTTTTAGTCTTTTGACTTCTTGTTTCCAATAATATCTGCAACCATCTCTTTTCAAAGTTCAGTTTCAAACTTAGTCACTTTGGAAGCTTTTTGTTAGTGCTATCAAAAAAATATTCCGTTGTTAGGAACTGAAGGAAAATTTCACCTGTAAATTTGTAAGATCTAAAATTTCATAGAGGTCCTGTTCATAACTCAGAGCTAGGAAAACTTAGTGAAAACAAAAGAAAACAAGCATAAAAAATATATCTATCTCCCACTTTCTTGCCAAGGATGGCCAGGTGCCTACTACTCATTTCCCTGAATATCCAGAAATTCCCCAGCTTGAGCACCTTGGTGTCACTGCACACTTGCATCCACTGGATCCAACCCCCACCCCACCCCCCGCCTTATATATCTAATTATATTTATCCATATTAAAAGCTGCCTTCTATAAGAATATAAAGCTCAGAAATACTTATTTTATGGACCTTAGTGTGTTTCCCAAATTGAAAATCAATATACATGCCACAAAGTAAGTTGCATTACTGGAACAGCAGCTACGGTAGTGAACAAAATACTTTCATTTTTACCTTGTGTCACTACACTGCACTATACATAAATAAACATGTTCCGTTATTCAGCCTCATCTATGACAGTCAACAAGATTGCTGATTAGTACCACGCACCAAGTATACACTTCAGACGTGTGTCTAGTTATTCTCTTACCTAGGAACGAAAATTGCAAGCTGAGTGACAGTAAAACCTGGATGATATCCATCCACATTGCTCCAGCCATCAGCAGTCATGAGGAAGAACCTATTAAAGGCTACAAGAACTGCAGTGTCTATTCAAGCGAATACTCCCAGAGCTTCTACTTTTGATATCCAAAAAGCTGCTCCACCACATCCCCTGCTGTTGGTGTCACTGTAAAATTTCAGGTAATGAGGTAAGGGGCACACATGGGTTCTTTATATGCCAAGATGAGGAAAATTAATTTTAATGCTAAAAAGATGGGAGTACTGGTACAGACGGCCACTAAACACTTCCAGCTGCTCTACAGTACTGGAATCTGGAAAGGCAATCCTGTTACAAACACAAGTACAGAACAGTCCCTTATACCCCATTAGTGGGAGGAAGAGGGGTATAGGGAAAATAAAATATACATAAAAGCAAGATATGCCTCTACGATAGCTGCAACAAATATAATTGCTCAGGGAAAAAAAAAAAAGTTGAAATAAAAATATTTTTGGAAAGAACTGTCGTAGAAGTTGATCATCATCATCATCAAGGTCAATCCCCATAAGTTTTCTGTTCTTACAGTACAGTTCTACTTCCTACTTCATAGCTGATCAGAGAAGATTTAATCTGTCAACAAATACTAATGCTCAATTGTTATTTTTGTTTATTCATTGACTGATACATGTGGACAATGGAGCTCACTTAAAACTGGACATTAAAAACTTTTGAATTAAATGTACTCCTATTCTTGGTCTTTTCTCAACTTTTTTTTTTTTTTTAAATGACAGAAGAGAAAGATAGAGATCATGGATCTGGGTGGTTATTCTTCCTTTGCAAATATTCTTCCATGATGCTTTATATTCTGATTGTACTTTTTCTACAGAAAAAAGTTCTCTAAGGTTACTCTGAATGCAAAATGTTTTATTTTCAAACTTGGAAGCACACAATTTTGGGAGAGCTACAGCTTGCAATTAGTTACGTATCTACCACATCATTATTTTTATTGATAGGATGGACAATTTTGCTTCTAGCCTCTAGAATTCAATAATGACTCCAAACCACTGCATCCCTTAAAAAACTTCAGAAAGACTGTGATATATACTAATGAACTTCAGCTTTAAAAATTAAAATAACAAAAATGCAAAGATCTTTTTAGAACTTTGCTGCTACCAAGTTTTATAATGTTGAAAGGAAAATATTAAAACAAAGGTCTTATACCAGACTACTCTTGATTTTTTTCACGTAAAAAACAACTGATCTGTAAAAACAACAGTAAGCAGAATATATTACTCCATTACTAATAGTAACATTGTGGACTAGTTAAAAAGTCACCACATTTAGAATCTAAAAAGTATGTACTAAAAAGCTGTAATTTGCCTATTGTCCAATTTTGCCATTATTAGTAGTAATATTAATAATAGCAGCTAAAGTTTAGTAGGAAGGAAAGAAGTTTTTACAGAGTATGTAAAAAGCCAGGTATAAACCTCAAGCCATGAAAGTAACCTAAACTACATTTACAAGCACAGCTCATTTGTACAGTTTTCTCTGGTTAAAATGTCACTCTTCTGCATTTCTACTGTTTAATTTTCTTTTTTCCTCCAAAATTTAAGGTACAGAGGAGTGGTTTTGATTTTACTCTGTGAGTCATGTTCTAAACTAACAAGCTGTGCGTATTTCTAGGCAGAAAACAGCACTGCTACTAATCTGCCTGCCACGGACTGTCAAACTTCTGCCACTCTCAGTGTGAAACTCACAAGGAATATCACAAAGTGATGAGCAGACAGATAAAATTAACACCTGATTTTCAGTTTCAAACTCACCACCTAACCACCATTATGTGTTTTGTCAAAAAGACTTTTACACTAAATGTACGTTTAAGGAAAAAAGGGAAAAAAAAAAAAAGGAAATACTGCAATGCACTATGCGAAAACTGAAGCAAGCTATTCATAATAGCTCAAAAATATGAAAGTCTCATTTTGACTCCACAGGCCATCAACTCTTAACTTGGAATACTGTCCTGTTACTGCTGTAAGACCTCTAAAAGGCAAAAAAAGCAGAAAGGAAAAAGAATGAAGTTGTATTCTACTATCTGTTCTTCTCCTAGGAACTGAACCCAAATAAGCACTTCTGCTAATCACTGAACTGCGTAATTGTTTTCATGAAATGATGACTCCAGTATGACTAGCAAAAGCCTCATAAGTCTGCCCAGCAACTCAGCCAGCTTTTTCTTGGACATGCCAAATTTCTGAAGTTCCATTCTGGACTTCAAGCCCTGGTGGGCCACAGTGCCCCCAAACATTTCTGATCCTATAAGACCATTTTCCAAAGAAAGATTCTGCACTCTGACTGCAAAAGGATCATCTCTTTGAGAATGTGATGGCCACACGGGGCCACGTCTACCCAAAAGACCAAAACCACCCATATGAAATTTGCCAGATAAGACAGTCGATGGGATGGGAGGGAACCTGGGTGGAGACTGGGTGCTTCACATCACACAGGATGTGAGAAAAGCACAAAGCAGAGCACACCGAGGGAGATCTCAACCAGAAATCATGGATGTAATGGCAAAGATACAGCAGGTTTTACCAGCAGACATTTGGAATTGACATTTCATTCACAAGTTTAAAAAACACAATTTTTCCATAAACATGATCAAATTATATTGATGTTACATTACCTTGAGTTTATTTGTCAATAGGTTTTGTTACTAGAACAGCTTAATGGAAGTTACTTTCTTCCTTGCTCACTGGTAAGCAGTGGTTTTGAAAAGTTTCTCAGCTTTGTAGACCCAAAAGTTTATTGCTGTTTTAAGGCCGAATTACATTCTTCACGCGCCCAATCCCTGTATCTTGCAGACTCTGCTAATGTTACTCTTTTCTCCTCATCCAGGAATCATGCTTTTTGATTTGCAAGAAAAGTATCAGATTCAAGTGAATTTTCACAGTGGACATCATGTAAAGAGATACAGTTCAACAGCAACACATTTGGTCGTAGGATAACAGATAACTTTTACGACAGCTGCCCTTCTTTAAATACATATGTATGCGTGTATATATGCGCGTATGCATACATATATAGTTCAAAGGCAGTAGGAAGCTATTCAAGAGTCATATACAATGTCTTAAAATAGTAGTAAAATGAGACTGTAAAGCTGCACAGTAAAAGAGTCAAAAGAATCATCAGCATGAAAGGAAATTGAAACAACAGTAGTACATGGGGCAGAGTGAACTGGTGCCAAAAAAAGGCTTTAAATTCTGGTTGCCTCTATGACATCTATCAATGTTTCTCAGCTTTCATTTCTGCTGTACACTTTGAGCCTTCTGCTCTGTTTTTAAGCAAGCTTCTTATCACTACATCTCCTTAATTTTATAGCCTGGACCTCCTACATGTGCTGGAACAGTTACCTATTTGTACTCACAGTAGACCATTACGCAGCTTATTTCAATAAGTGAATGTGAAGATGTTAAATGTTCTTGCTTCATATTGTTTTATTCACAATAAATTAGTTATTCATACTTAACATAGCGTAACGACACTAATGGACACAGGATCTACAGACTGCTAGGAGACAATAGTTGTACAGAGCTGAAACTGTGAGGTGAAAACATGACGTGAACTTAAAACACTGTAAAAGTGAGGAATAAAGAAAATATAGCCTGGTCACACTAACATTTTGATCTGATGTCGCAGACTTTTAAAAAAAATATTTCTTTTAACATGCTAGAGCTGTGGCCTGTACAAAGAAGCTGCCATATTAAGACCTCTGGTCCATTTGTAGGAAAGCTTTTTCCAAAGAAGAAGGCACTGTGAAAGTGTTTATGCAATAACCCATTTTTTATGCACAGGTTCTGAGGACAAAGAACTTCCAAAACCTCTGTGACTCCAATCCTGCTGTCAAAACGATGCAGGCAGACCTGTCCCATCCCCGCATGGAATCTGTTGGGTTATGAGGAAGCCCTACATGAAGGTATTGGTCAGTGTGAGTCTGGATAACAGGTAAGAGTCCTCTCTCCAGTACAAAAGTTCATACGCTGGCCTATTATGCCTATTTTTTTTCTTTCTTTGAACAGCTGAGAGGAAAAGTGATAATAACATTTATTCTAAGCTTGAAACTGTTGGCTAACTATGCAGAGGAAGCACAAGAGATTGTAAAATGCTCATTACGCTTCTGTGTACCTACAGCAGCCTAAGAAGAAAATGTTTTATACAGAACAAGTAGCTTGCATTACAGAGGTTATCACCTGTCCTCATCCAGAGCTGTAACAACAAAAAAATTGTTCTGTCTCCAGAGGTGAATTGTCTGAAGAATCTTCCTAACCACACCAGATCCCAACAAAAGGTTGGATACAATCAAATTCATCAGTAAGTCTGCAATATGCTCCTCGAGTTGTGCTGCACATGCTCCGTGGTATTCACATGCTCTTTTACATCTGAAAGCAAGACCTGTTGCAAGACTTAAGTTCTTTTTAAAACTACCATGAATTCTTCCTAAATAATCACTATTGAATGTTGATTATGTATCATGCATTATCAATATGCCAACTTCTTGCTGGGCAATAACTGAAAAAAAAAATTACTTTTCTTATAATTATATTTTTTTCCTACACTAAAAGCAAAATATACACAAATATGGACTCCCTGAGGACTCTTTCAGAGACAAAATTTTTACAGCATTACAGATAAGGACATCATCAAAACAAATTCCCCTCAAAATTAACAAATATCTTTAAAAGTATAATCTCAGCCTATAAAGATGAACCTTGAATTCAAGAAGAAAAATATAATATAATAATAAAAATGATGTAAGGAAAAACTGGTTCTGTTATAATTGTATGTTCAGTGTGACAAAGGATGTCTCAACTGTAAATATGTAGGTTTTATTAAAATAACAAAGTAAAATTAAGTAAATTTTAAAGTATTTTCAAATCTTGTTTATATCATTAATAGTACCGTGAAACTAATGCCATTAAGCATCGTATTTCATAAAACACATTTAAATGTCTGAGGTTTAAAGGTTATTACTCATTTATACCTTATTAGATGCTTCCCTTTCTTCCGTAACACTGTTCATCTGGCTTACACTTCATGCTCAAGTCATGCAGATTGGAGCTGACTCTCAATTACACAAAGTCTTTCTCCAAAGATGACAGTCCAAATACAGTAGAGATAAAATACATCAAGGTTTAAAATAGGTCCGTTCAGCCCCACTGCCGCTTCATCATGAAATGATATAATTCACTGATGCCTCTGCCTAGCCTAACATATGTTCTATTCACAGCCTGCGTCACTCTTCATTTGTAATTATTTCCCTTTTTTTCCCCCCATCTTGTAATACTTTGCTTGGTTGAAGACAAATACTGAAAGGAAAAAAGAGTATTATCATATGATGACCTGTTCCAGGGTGTTAAGTCCCTGTCAAGGTTTGATTTTAACATGGGGTATTGATGACAGTACATCAATTCAGGCATCATGTCCAGAATTAGACTATATTAATTATCACTTGAGTGCAGTATGCATGAAAGTGCTGTTTCATTGACTAAAAGGATTTGACTGAATAAAAATCCATTTCTCATCTGGTTGCTTATGGATAAAGACATTTTTTCTCTTTGCTGTGGATTGTTCTTTATTAAATATGATATTTGTAAGATTGAATAGACTGTCTCATTCAACAACAGAGATGAATATTTTTAAACAAAGAATATTAAATCCATTGTTTTGTTGACAACTGCTTAACAATGTATCAAAGTTTACAGTTTAGACATTACATAGCAAAACACAAAGAGTATACATAATGTATATGTAATATGTATATGTATGGGATCAAAATGTTATTTTAAACCAAACAGGATTAAGAAAAAATTTAATTTTGTAATGATACGTGGTTGAAAAAAAATCCTGTAATTTCATTTCCACTTAGTAAGAAGTTGTGTTCTAATGTGGAGAATTACTCCTGATTTTTCATTTAATAAAAAACAGAGGTTCAAGATCATGGAAAAAAATGTCAGCGCAACATAGTTACCCAGCAAAATTCTATTTTATAGTCCTTACTATGTGAACTACGGGTTAGCTGCAGAGTAATGGGAAGGAGATCTGAACTTTCAAGTGTAAATAGCCACCGAGATAGGTAAACCAGCAATGGTAATATAGTAACACTCAAAATTTTACCTATGTATTTTTTTTCCAATTTCTCGTTTTCAGTCATCATCCAGAAAAATTAGTTTCCAGTCCTCACTTTGTATTAGGTGTTATCTGCCTCGTATACGTGTGTTGCCATAGTGAAGTGCCATAAAACATCACCACATTAAGGCCATTGCACAGATGTTGCTCATGGTATCTAAACTTCCTCGAGCACACCAGGGATTCTTCCACTCTCTTCACCATCCAGCTGTGCTGGGAGATGATACTGGGAGAAGCAGAAGCCAACAGACTTGTATTTAGTGGAGAGCCTTGTACTTAACTGTTAACACAAGCTGTTGATATATAATTAGATTTATGAATATTTTTATTAATTACATTAATTAGTTATGCCATTTGTATCTATCCACTGATCTGTCTATATCTGCATTTAGAGTTTTCCTTAGGAACTCCAAACAGAAGAGAACCATATCATGCTGTTCATTTTTAAAACCCATGTCACACAAATAGAGATCTAGGGAAATGGAAGAAACTAATTCTTAAATTAGTGGGTATGAGTAAAGTTTGGGTAGACCCTCCAATTAACAGCATAAACAAACATACTGAAATTAAGAAGGATACATTCCTGACACTTTGTGTAGTCCTTTGTCACAGTGCTCAACTACAATCAGAGATCAGTTTTAACTAGTTTTAAAGAATCACAAGGGTTAAAAATCATAGCCAATCAGAGAGGTACACTAAATTACACCTTATCTGATGTTTCAATAAGCGATGAGTTTCAGTAATGGTAACTTTCACTAAAGGGATAAGCTAGAAGATGATGCTGATCATTGAGAAGGCATCAGGAAAGGCATTCACAAATCCCAAAGATCTTCCCATCAGCTAGGAGATAGTATCTTGCATTGCCACAGGAGATGACATAGAGATTTTTTTTGCTTATAAATCAGGTGAATTTTATGGAGAATATTAAACTTCAAACAACAGACCCTGTGGGATCAACAGTCAATGCTCTCCTGTGTATGGCAGGAAGGGGGAAGGGATCATCCCATTTTACACTTTTGTCCTTCCTACTACTCGACTCCCCTTCCCTCTCCAGGCCACCAACAGCAGCATGCAGGAATTCTTTGCTTGCTCTTCTCTGAACAGGTCATGAACACCCCCTCTGTTCCCAGAAGCCTCTCGCTTCTCTCACTCTTACTGCCTTTCCCTGAGGATCTCACTCTGCATTCCCCTAAAGGATTTCCAGGTTGTGACTGAACCTGAGCTACGCCAAGCATGTCTACGTGTGGTAACAGCTGCAGCAAGGGTGACAGTATCCAAGAACTTGAAAAATTACCAGAGGTCAAAACTTAGATCTTGGCTTCTTCCAGAAGAAATCAAAAAATGAAAGATGTAAATGTGTAGGGCGATGTTTTCCTAACTTCTGAATACCTGAAAGACAAAAAAGTCAAGATTGCTGTCCCCTGCAGAGGAGCACAGCATGACAAAGTGGCAGATTAATATGATTACGCTTGCTCTGCCTTCTGTGCTGCATGCTCCCTGGTGAAAACTTCATTGCTTCTAGCCAATGGGCCTGTAGTAGCAGAGGTGAAATTAACCAGTCGCCTCCCTTGTTCTCCTCCACCTCTCATCTGGTTTGCACGCATCCCAAATTCCTCAACTCTAATGCCTTACACTCCTTGCACACCAAGAGCCAACCGCTCGGTCCTCACTTCGGAACGCTATCTGCAGAAAAGTAAGATGTGAATGAATGGCACCATTCATTCAAGTCATAAAAGAGAGCTGGCGAGTTTACTGTACAAAAATGAGGTTGATTGACAACAGAACGCTGCATAGGTTATGCAAAACCTGGGAGGCTACAACGTGGGAATGAATGAACGGGAGCTGTGCGCTGAATGGGTGACTCACCACACCTACACCCTGCGGCGAGGCGCTTGCACGTATCTGAGGAACAGCCTCAGTAAAACATCATTATGCCAATGGTTAAACTCCATCAAACCCTAGGAAACTACAGAGATTATTTTAATACTTTAAAGTGTTATTATGGGCATTATTTTAAAATACTTTTCCTGATTAAATAGCAACTGCAATCTGCTACCTCAGAAAAACTGCCAATAGAGCTGCATGCTTATTTGGATGACTCAGTGATCAAATTAAATCACATTATCTTTGATCTTTTGGTTACGGTGATGTAATCAAGAAACTTTTGATCTGGGGGTAACATCTTTTAGCTTGCAGCTGTCTTCTATGAATATTTGCTACATAGCCATCTTTGTATGTATAATACAGTCATTGCTTCCTGATGAGAACTAACACTTTTTCCTATCTTTCACGAAGTGAAAGGGGCACGATATTCAATGAACGGCTCTACAGAGGCTGAAGGAAGAAGACAATATGGCTCCGGGTAAGAAACAGTAGTAAACACTCATCGAGACAGGCTAAAAGAGAACATATTCTGACTGCTTCAAAATGTTGGAACCCTGCACCATTACAGTTCTCGACACATTGGATTAAAAAAAGATCAAAACTGGAATAAACAAGGCAGCTCACAACTTGTTCTCACGGGACCCTGCACTAGAAATTAATCTGAACCTGAGATCTAAATACACCAGAACTTTGGGGTCATGTACAAAATCGTGCACTTGAGAAGTTAATAATCCAGACTGTAGTAAATATATTAATATTATTATTAATATCACTATTAAATGCACAATATAAAACCAAAGAACTGTTCAGATGTATAATGAATGGGAAAATGTGCCACCAGTGTCCCACCTGCAGCACAGGTCACTGACCACTCCGATTAGCAAGGAAAAGCGGAGCCGAAACAGCCCACATAGCTAACTTTTTTCCTGACTTGTTCTCCTTGATCCCAAAGATATCGCTGCTTACCTTCCAATGTTTTGCACCACAGGTGACCACTTGAAATCAAGAAATCTACAACTGTGTAGAAGAGTTTGTGGGAGGGTCAACAGAGAAGAAATTAAGACACCGAGTACCCCACTCAAACAAAAAACTGCTGGCACATATACGGGTCTTCTGTCCACCATATAATAACCATTTTATTTTGCATGATACAGAAATGGTATGTTTTTATGGAATTCAGCCTCATGCCAAGTTTCCTCTCTCATGCTGAAATTACAGTTATTTAAAGTTGCTGTTTTCTGTAGTGGCTGTTTGTAACTTTTTATTATGATTCAAGGCAGTCTCATCCATCCCAAAATATTTCTGTACTGTGCGGGCAGTTTGCAGACACCTGTTCCTCTGACATTTCTGACTTGACTGGTATGGTCTAATAGTATAAAACTTGAAGAACAATTAAATTATCTGAAAACTGCTAGTTTTCTTATATTCTTATAAAGGCTTCTTTACTGGCTAATGACAGGAAGATGGGGATGATTTTTAAAACAAGAACATTGACTGGTAGCACTGTGGGTAGAAAAAGAATATTATTTCTGGACCTGACATATTTGAATCTCTAGTGAACGGGCAACATCACAAGTTGTAACAGACACCTGAACAAGTATGAAACCTACATTAGGGACATTTTGAATTCCAAAACATAAGCTTTATGTAAAGTTGGGGTTAACCATTTTACAACCCAAAGGAAAATATTTGGCCTGTTTTAAATTTCTGTCATAAAATTATTTGCAAGCTGATACTATTACTCTAATTTTTCCCTAAGTAGTTTTAAAAAAAATGCACTATTTTACTGCTTTGCAGTGAAATGTAGAAACTTCAATTTTTTTTCAATTACAGTGAAAAAAATGGTTGAGTCCATGACAATTCTTCCATAGTTATGAAGAGCAGAACAATCACACAGGAAAAGAAGGAACAGAAATTGAGCTGGTTATTCAAGAACTTATTGCATACCTTTGTATGGCTAGGAAGGACTTACAAACTTGGGAAATAACTCTGATCTCACACTGAGGTAACCAAGGTAAAACTGCTGCAGCAAGATCAGATTGAGACACCACATATTTTTACCTAAACTATTCCCACGAAGGTTTTGGGAAAAAAAACCCAACATCAGAAGCATTTCCATCATCTTCTATACAGTTCAAACACTTCCAGACTTTCTTTGTTGTATGAAAGCAAGCATCCTTTATATTCAAATCCTTAATATTAAATCATTGATCAAATCACACATACCTTTAGCCATGAGAGTTCTATACCACTCAGAATACCAGTGCTAGGAGCTGCCTGGTTTTGCAAACAAACAGTACTTCTCAAGAAGTTTATGTATCTGCGTTCTTATTTGCTTGTTTGGCATCTTATAACTTTATAAACTAACTTCTGACTCAAAGCAAGCAGGCGGCTGAACTCCAGATCACATCCTGACTGTAGAGATCACGATTCAGGACATTATAATCCAGCCACTCTTTTAAACAGATTATTTCCATACTACAATAGTGGCCAAAGATTATCCTCCTCCATGACAAGAAAGTCAATTAGTGCTTCTGGCTTGACCAGAAATCCCCGATTCCAATACATTCTGTTGACTGCTAGAGACAAACAGCATTAAGGCCTTAAACTAAGGACCAAGTACCTACTGAATAAGGTAACTCTTGTACACTGGCCTCAACTATCACTCTGTTAACCACTTTGTATGTATTTTGTGGCATTTCATAAGCAGATAGTTTTTAATTACTAATCTTCAGCATTGAAGAAAAATGTGACAAATTTGTGCACAAACAGCAGAACATAAAAGCAAAGATGCAGTCATTTTCTCATAGGCTGTGTTGAAGGCCAAGATTATTTTTTATCAATCTCCATTTCATCTGGCAAGATCTACATCAAGGAGTTATTAATAATTTGCTTTTCTATCAACCATGACAAGTTTCAGCTTGCACCACAGCCAAACATCCACCATTATGTGAAACTATTACTCTATTCTAGAGTAGAACAGTAAAAGAGTATTGAGGAAGACTTCTGAAAAAATTGTTTTTCTGTGAGCTAACGTTTTCATAATTGTTAACATTCGCTCTTCGGGTAGTATTGTGCAACAAAAGGATTTCAGTCCAATCTTTGTCAGTCTCACTAGTCTCTTTCTGCTTTACATCTGAGAAATAAATATCAATTGTCAGTACTGAAATACCGTCAGTACTGGAATAGTGAACACATTTCTTCAGGAAAAAAGCTTCTCTTTCTCTTCCAAAAATGAAGGAATGCCAGAATGAAAGTTTGGCAAAAATGGAACGAGATTATGCTAATTCACGTTAACGGTTGCTCACCATTAACCTTCCCTTTCTGAAATAAACTCCTGGAAAGCTTCCTGAAGAGCCAAAAGAAATGGATTTACTGAATAATGTTATAGGCTCAGTACAAATGGGACAGGTTATGGAGCTGATAGTAGCACTGCTGGGTAATTTTCTCTACCAGTGGATGGGGGCTGACATTCATTTTAATCTTGGGATGTCTCCACAGCATTAATGCTATTGCCATAAGTCATAATACTATTGACTATAAATAATGGCTATCCCTCTTAAAAGGGATGCATGAATTCCCAGTTAACTTACTAAAATGGAGTAAGTCATTCCTCAGCGCGCCTCCCTCTATTACCAGACAATATACTGAGTCCCACAGTTTTCTGTTCCTTTTCATTTCTTCATGCACCCATTGAATGATCTGGAAGAAATATCACAGAAGGAAGGACCAGCAGTATATTGATGATGCTACAGTGCTACCTATTCATCACCACCTACAGCTATATCAATATCACCTACCAGCCAGTCAATGGTTGAAATCAGATCAGAAATAAAGAGAGCGAGCTGCATGAAGGGGAATGAAGAGCATGACAGATGAGAAAAGAAAAAGCATTTCAAAGGATTCACAATGAACGTACAGTTTCCTTTGCTTTCAGGAAGACATACATAATATTTGTCAATTCAATTCATAGATTAGAAGTACTCTTGGATTTTTCCCTGACACTAAGTTTCATCCATTACTAATGCCTTCAATTTCTTGTTGCTAGGAAACTTCTTCCAATCCTGGTGGACAATCATAAGATCATAGGAAAATTCAGGTTGGAAGGGACTTTAGGAGGTCTTTAGTCCAACCTCCTGCTCAAAACAGGGTCAGCCATGAGGTCAGACCAGGTTATGCAAAAATGGCTGAATGAATGATGTCCTAGCCTCATTATGTCTACTTGGTTGCGCTATATGCAATTATTGGACACATTTCCATTCTAAAAACTGGCTAGTATAGTGCGTTTTTCCTTAACAATATGTGCATTCTTAGCATTAGGGTTCTTAGCTGGTGTGTTCTTAACTCTGAACATCTCTACTTGCCACAGTGGCTTCCCCTAGAGTTTAAGTGATGTTCAAAGTCTGTTCAAATATTAAAAAGATGTCAGCAGCTTACCTAAAAGACTGACTAAAGCTAGACAGTAGTCCACTGACCTAAAGAAACTCTCACAAAAGGGAAAAAAGCTTTCTTGGGGTTAGTCTGAGACTGTGAAATGCCTTCCCACAGGAGCTACAGATTATCAGAAATCCCATCACTCCAAGTATAAAGTTCACTTCTGCGATGCCATATTGTTATAATCAATATGTACACCCATATATATTTCTATATGTAACAAATGCTATCTGTATTTCTTGGTACATATCTCTGGCTCCATAAATTCACAGAGCCTATTATGTTTTTAAACAAAAAACCCCAAGAACATTATAAGTATTTAGCTATTCGAGTGAACACACATTTCCATTTGTAAAAGAATGAGAGAAGAAACACCATAGCTTCATAGACTGATACAGTACTAAAATGTTCTGCTTTGGGTTTCAATGCCATGATCTTCACATATAAATAAATATATATACATATATATAAAAATATATAACTTGACTCTCATTTACTTCCAGATAAAAGCCCACGTTTATTAGGAAATAAAGATTTCACAA
>JAVJGI010000057.1:76965577-76978114 GCA_035590275.1 Ibycter americanus | reverse complement strand
ACATTTTTACTTTCAATGACCATTCAAAATGCAATTCAGCTGGAAGCTAAAGATATTAAGTTCAAAGATCCCTCTTTTTTCATGTCATTAAGAAGTTGAGAGAACATTTTAATATACGACAAAGCATATTACAGTATATGCAAATGAACACTTACATAATCATCAGAGCAAAGGCTTACTGTTTAATACTACATATGTTCTACAAGTGTCTAGGAAAGCCCTTCAGAATTTTAGGTTGTCAAGTATAGACAAACTTCTAGATGCTTGAAGGTAGTGAAAAATACTGGGTTAATTTCATGGCTGACATAAAACTCTGATATAAAATTAGGAAAAAAACCGGAGGTAAGCATACAGGAAATTCTGTCTTTGACAAAAAAGCACAAACATATGCACCATTGTCTGATAAGTAGTCAATCCTCACACACAAAAGGAAAGAGGTAAAAGAACAGTGGTTTAATTGCACTTATCGAGGCCTGAAGAATGAAGTTGAAACCCCTTGATTCAGTCAGATTTGGAACTCATCAGAAACCTACAGGCAGTTAGAACATGGTGATGCAACATAAAGTGACATGCAAACCTCTGTGACCACCTGATGGTCAATATAAAGGCATTAGAAAAGAGAAAGGAAAGATGAGACCACCATGTAATAAATATTATCCTCCTAGAGTTGCAGACACTAGGGGAAGAAGGCTAAACATCGTCTTTCACTACAGCTGTAAGGCAGAGAACCCTTAAGATGGGATGCATTGCACTATCCAGATCCTAAGACTTCTCTGGAAGGAGAAAACCAACCAACCAACCAATCAACCACCTCTATAGGATTTATAGAAAGCTCCATATACTATGGGTAACACATTCTTAAATTTTCTTTTGTCCTTTGTTAGGCTTTGTTCTGGTAAAGAAAATGTAACGTGACTTACATTTGACATGAAAGTATACAAAAGATCCAGATACGAAAATGTAACGTGACTTACATCTGACATGAAAGTATACAAAAGATCCAGATATGACAAAGATTCATGCATCATTTACACAAGCTTTTTCTTACAACACTATGGATGGGTAAAGCCATACTCTCACATCAGCAATCAGCACAAATCATGCTGGTGTGTCACTGAGCCCGGCTATCAACCGAAATTGATGGTAATAATGCAATGGATATTTGAAACAACAAGTGCTGGTCCAGAAACACCTCTCAGCTGCTGACCCACACAGCTTACATAAAATTATGTATCATTCTGCACAGCTCACAGTTTTTTGAGGCTCTTGGCTCAGGGAAGTCACCTTTAAACTACTCAGCTGAGCTATCCAGAACTATCACTGCAAGGCACTGTTACATCTCATTTTACTCATACAATAACCACAGGTTTTACTAAAGAGTGCAGTCTCTACAGCTGCAGAAGCGTGCCAGGAACACAGACACAGACTAGTTTTTACATAAGACTGGTGCTATTTCTTGTGGGCTTGGATAACAGAAGCATGTTATTGGACAGTCCAACTTTTGGAAGAAGTTAGCTTGAACTTCATCTGTGCTTAGTTCATCCACAGCAGTTTGGAAGAACTGCATAGGGGGAACCACCAGAAGTGAATTTCCTTTCACATATGGTCATTTCTATATTCACAGCTTTATTGTCTCTCAGAAATGACAACTCATTTATTTAGTCCCTGATGACCAAATGGTATGCACACATCTGAGTATCCAAAGCTTGATTGAAAGATCTTATATACATCCCACACTGTCAGGTTTCAAAATACTGATGGCAGCATTCAGCTTTGAAGACCACTGACCAGGCTGCTTGAATAAGTACATCACTGTCCATTTTTTAGCAGAGGGATATGAAAAGATGTTGATCTGACTGGACAACCACAGGACAGAAACATTTCAGAGCTGTGTAACAGCAAACAGTTAAGCAGCCAATGTGATGACCTACAGAAAATGTGGAAACAGGTTTGTAAGTCCTGCAGAATACTGTCATGAAGAGTACAGGCCTCCAAGTGGACAAATGTGAAACAGACATGATGACTGTCCCTGCCCATGGCATGGGGGCTGGAAATAGATGATCTTTAAAGTCCCATCCAACCCAAACCATTCTGTGATTCTACAATTCACTGTGATACGCGTTCAACCAAATCTTAGTTTCACGAACCTGTCTGGAGGAAAATGAATATACTCACAGGGTAGTGTATGATTGCTCTGAAGAAGTTACTAAATGGATCATGACTTATGATATTAGGCCAGAGAACTAACATAACTCATTTACACAGGTGGCAGCAAGAGATACTCCATGATGAACATGGTCTAAAGCTGCCGCCAGCACCCTACCCAATTCACAGAGGACCATGCACAGGGTGACTGGAAGCATGTGAAGCTGATCTCAGCTAACCACAAGTCAGAGTTAGCAACAGCATTCCAGCCTCATTGCAGAATAGAAGGAAGCATGTAGCAAGTTACATGACACAAACAACTTCCTTCCTGAGCCGCTTGCAGTTTGCTACTATCATACTTCTAAACCTTATCTTTTCTGCATGTCCGAGTTTCATTCATGTAGTCCCTGTACGAGGAAACAGCTGCAGCAGAATCTTCAGCTCCCAGCATACATCAACAGGACCTCCGTAGTGTGTCCCAACAATAGGACGTGTTGACCTCTGTTAAAGCACCACCTTGTGAGACAGATTTCTGAAAAAGGACAGAAAGACTGGCACAGAGGCTACGGAGGCCAAAGTGGATCATACAGCCATTGTCAATGTCCTAATGAGCCAGCGTCGCACACACTGCTCTAAAGAGAGGAGAGGTCAGAAGCTAAACAAACACGGAGGAGTAAGAAAAGGTTCTGAGCTCCTGAACATACCCTCAGGCTTCCTTCTGTGCAGAACAAGAATCACAAAAGCACTGCTGTACAAATCCACTGCCTATACTGATGATTTCTGAACTGTTATGGAGGCCGAAACTGCCACCAGAAATCCTAAGCCAGTACGATAAGCTATCTTTAGGCACAACAAAAAAGATCCCAACCAAGCACAGTGTCAGGGACTACCAAAGGCTGGCTGCTCCCTGAGGGACAGAGAGCAGAGCATGATGATATGGCCACCCCGCAGTCCCTAAATAAGGCAAGCAAGGCAGACCCAGAGGTGATAGTCAGGTTTCAACCAAGAGTCCAGATCATCAGCTAAGTTCATGGTGATCACGTAAACCTGAGGTCAAGCCAGGAAGTTGATTCACAGCTTGGGAGTCAGGATCAGGTCTGGTGAAGGTAACCATGAGTCAGGCACAGTTCAGTGATCATTAGGTAGGACCATGGTGATAAGGCAGGTGCAAACTCAAGCTAGAATGTCTGAACCAAGGAGGTCCATAGCCAGTCACAGACACGGCTCTGATGGAGACGGACGTTAGCTCAGGCAGGGACCAAAGACCCAGGCCTTGGCTGAAATAGGTCTCTCGGGTAGGCTGCAGTGGAGGACCCAGAAGAGGCTGGTCAGGGCCATTAAGGCCCACTAGTGCACCCAGGGCTTTGCTGCACAGCCCTTAAGGAGCTTCAGTTTTCAGAAGTTGTCCTTCTGTCCTTCTGCTTCACCAAGGACCAGCATAACTATTTTGCTAAAAGGAAAGAAGAGAAAGTACTTCAGGCCTCTTCTAACTAGACTGGTCCTTTCGGGGGGGGCTAGAGGGGAGAAGAGGTGGAAAAGACAAAAAATTTACTTGAATTAACTTGAACCTGCACTGCATTTACTTGTAGCAAGTAGATAAATCTGGATGGTTCATTACACAAAACTGGAAGGAAGCAAAGGTAAAAGCTCAAAACTCTCATCTTAACATCTTAACTTCTCTACATTTAGAAAGTCTATACTCCTGATTTCCTACCACACAGAGGCAAAGGGGGCATGAAGAGTACTTCATCTCCTCCGGCACACTGATTTACCACCCCAGCCATCGAATGACAGGCAGCAGTATTCTGCCATCCCAAACAAGGTGACTCTTCAAGAGCTTTGCTTATAGAAAAAGAAGCCCCAAGTAAAACTAATATTGAATGCCTATCAAATTGTGCAAGATTTGCCACACTATGCTGGTACCAAGGCAGCCAATGCAGTCATACAGCATCAGAAAAACCGGGAGAACTTATTTTCAAGTTTGGCCTTTCACTTTAGCAGAATGGACTGAAGCTGAAGAAATTTTCCTAACATCTGAAGGACATGCTACACTGTTTGAAAAATTAAGCAGTTCATCTTACCAGAGACCATTTGGCTGGTTGTATCTGGACAAAAGTGTACTAATTAAGTCTTCAGGAGGTAGGAATGAGCACTCTGACCTAGCTGATCAACCATCCCGCTAAACCAGGGGTTAGAGACAGACTATGCTGGATCTCAGGTTTCTCTTCAGATCTCATCCAAGCCTCGTGACATAAAAAAGGGGCAAATGCATAGTCCTTTCCAGAGCTGAAGGAAAGTCTCAAATGCTGTCAAGTCTAAGGATGAAATATGTCCATTTTAAATATTATATAATATTATATACCTGAAAAGAGGCCCTAATTGAAGGCATCAATGCCACAAACATAAGCAATAAAAACTATTCATTGAGGGGGTGGGGTGGAAGCCTGGTAGTAAAAAATGTAAAAATACTTGGAACAAGCGGAATACTCCAGATCCCATATCCTCCAACTTAAGACAGCGTTAAGTTATGACAAACATACATCAATCATAAACCACAAATTGAGTTTGATCTACTTTTTTACACAGCCTTTCAAAACAATCTAGGTTTCTGTTCCATCCTTGTCTATTATGCAAACTAAATACTAATTTAGGACTCAAAATCCTCACCAAGGTGTTTTAACATCTTAACATAAAAACCACGGGTCTTGCATTCACATGCAATTGATCCAGGTTCTTAGGTAACTTCAAGCTAAAACAGTTCTACAATCCATATGGAAAAACTCTTCAGTTGCACTTTCAAATGTTCTAAACCCAAACGAGCTTAGTCAGCTACTATGTAACTTAGAACAGAAGATCCACCATAATCCAGGTTACGGGTCCACTTTACCTATGCTAATTTGCCGAATCTCTCAAAACCTGAAATTCTTGCAATGGTCATCCCACAATTTCTGGCTTTTCTCCCTCCTTCCTCAGACTGGAACATTCTCCTGCAATTGGAAGAGCTATACAGAAAAAATTATGAAAGAACCTAGATAGAAAGAGCATAGAAAACAGTCAGAAACAAATTTCTGCTGAAACAGTTGAGAATGAGTAACATACTGAGGGTTTTGCTGTTTCATTGCACAAATTATGACATTTGGTTAACAGTAAATATTTAGGTTCAGGTGCTGATAATTCGAGATGAGGATGTAGTGCAAACACACCTTTACAAAATGTAAACACTCATCATGATTTTCAACAATTGGGCTTAGTGATACACTTACAAAAATGATTAACTAGAAAACAGCAAAAATGGCATTTGTTTTCTGCAGATGAAGTTACACATGCACACTAAATTCAGACAGCTATTTATTTAGACTTTTGATAGCATTCTAAGGCTTCAGAACTTCTAAATGGCAGATGAGCATGCTGTTTTAAATTATTTTTATTATTATATCTTAGGCTTGAAATGTTAGACTGAAAACAATTTATCTTAACTAGCTGGCAAAACACTCCTTCCACCAGCAAACAATAAAAATGCATGACTCAACACTTTTCTTGGAGTATGAAAAACACAACACTCCAAATAAGTAAATGGTAACTTTACTGAAGTTTTTAATATAAAATCCTGAGACTAGAGAGTAATTAAAAATGGTTTTCACTTAGACTAATTATATAAAATATTAGTGCAGAATATATCTAACCTGAAAAATTACAAGCACCTCAAACAGGGGTGCTAAGAAATGAGAGGCTGTATCATAAACATAAGAACATAAAATTGTAAGAGTAGCTATATAGGTTTCAGCTACAGTCTTTTATCCCAGTATCCTGGGCTTGGACTGTGACTGAAAGAAGATTAAATAAAAATGTAACAAGGAAACCATATACACTATTTTTTTCTCAGAGTGTACCTAGTTCTTGACCACTTGCAGTTGGCCAGCTTCCACAGATGTGTCATACATTAATATTCTGTAGTGAGTTTCTATTTCACCAATTTATCCAGTTACCCTTTCACCTCACCTGAATTTTCATCATCCACAACATTTTGTGGAAAAAAGCTCTTTACCTACACACTGGGTTAACACATACACCATTTTGTTTGCTTGAATATTTCATCTTCTGACTTAGCCTGATGCCAGCTAGTTTTAAGAATCAGTCAGCTACCGATACCTCTTCATGTTTATAATGCCTCTGTTCATTTTATAGACATCTATTGTATTCTGCCATCTTAATTTTGTTTTCAAACTGAAGAAATGTAGCTTGCTTATATCTCCTTATATGGAAGCTGTTCTACATTTTTTATCATCTTGCTGCTCTTAAGTCTTTCCTGCTTTTTGCTATATAAACAACTGAATTGTATGCATATATGGGATATAGTTTAGTGAAATAGTATCAATACTGTAAAAAGAGACACATAGGGATTACTAGTGAAATCAGGGACAAGTTTCCAATACTTACAGTTAAATTAATATCTCATCTTCTAATAAGACAAATGCATTGTAAAGCTAATTCTATTCAATATTAATTCTAACAAAAAATCAGCATGTCATTCAAACATCAAGGTTAAATTCAGTGTTGATGCAGTATGTCTTGAACACTGAATCTCAGTCTTCTCTTATGCATTTGTATACAAAGATATTTTCTGCAAAATAATGTGACCACTTGGGAGATCTTAGGAACAAAAAAAGGTGGAATTAGAGAATTTCACTTCACCAGTGATGAAGTTAAGAGGTGCCCATATGAATTCTAAGCCAGCTAGTAAGTCAATTAAAGCATTTTTCAAGCAACACAGAGCAAAAGACACACGTTCAATAAAGCACTTGATCATAGCACCTGAGCTTCTCCTAAATACTTAAATTCGGTAGCAATGTATCTGCCTTTATCTTATCGCTTTAAAAGATTTGTCTTCATCTCTAAAAATGAAGCAGCATGAGAAATAAGGCTGTGCTAGATATAAATGACCTGTGTACACCTGCTAACTTGTGATTTTATAGCAAGTTTCAACTGTGGTACTTTCCTCAAAGCTGTAGCTCTTGAAACCATTAAATAAAGTGTTTCCAATTTCCTTGGTTATAGCCTGGAAGGATTTAAAATCTCAGAAGGCATAAGAAAATATGCATATGAATGAATCCCACAACTTTAACATAATTTTTGTGAATACTTTTTTTTTTTTTTAAATGAGAGTGGCATCTTACATATTTTAAACAGTTTGGCATTCACCACATCTCAAAAAAATCGAATGGCTAATTCTGATCATTTCAACCCACCCAGGGATGTGACACAGTAAAGTGTGGTGTAGAAATCCCTGCATCATAGGTGAGCTGGCTGTGGATGTTCAAGAATAGCTACATTACGACAGCGTTGCTCTCAGATTAATTAGCCTTACTACTCAGTGTACAGAGCCACATGGCTAAACTGCTTCTGAGACTCATGATGGAATCCTTGGAAAGCAACCTGATGATTGTCGTCTTCAGTGATTACAGTGGGGATTTCTCCCTCAGCAGGAACCAAGGGTTTAAAACCCTTTTAATCAATTTTACTATAAAATACCTTCCCAATACATTAAATATCATTCCCTTGCCCCCATTTATAAGGCTTCATTTCATATAGGAGAGATCTACAATATCATTTTACAAGGGACACAAGAAAGTGATGTCAGGGATTTCATCCAATAAAGCTATATGAGGAAGAAAATCAAAAAAAGAAAAAGTGTAATATTAAACTTAAAATCAAACTACAACCTGCATACAAATAATAAAACCTTTTCATAAATGGAACTAACATTTTGTTAAAATCTGAAAAGAAATAGCTTAATAAAGCAACAGAAACTCAGCTGCTGATACTCACTCTATATAGGGATATTTCAAGGCGTAAATTTTCAAAGCAGTGCACAGGGAGTTACATACATAAATTCCATTAACAATAATGTGTTCCTCAGCTCTCAGTGATATTAACTTTTAAGTGATGCTATAACTATTATAACAATCTTGCATTTATGACAGCGTTCATCTGCACACTATCTCCTAAACAGTGCTTGTATATAAACTATATTATTCTTTCACTTGTGTTTAGTAATGATATATTCAATTTTTATGGACATCTGCTCACAGTTTTCTCAAACTGCATGTTGGTGTATGTTTTTAAATGTAACTGCTAGGTTTAAATAATTAGTATCACTGGATATAATCACTAATTTCCTCATATTGCAAGAGGCAACTTAGTATTTCTGCATAGCAGATGTAATACACAATATTATACAGAACTAAATTATTACAAACAGTGCCAGCAGTTTTCTATACACAGTACTTAAGATAATTATAAAAAATCATCTTCATTACTGCATGCTAGCATTTTTTTAACAGTTTAATTTGGATAGGTTACAAGATACATTCAAATCACACAGATACAATTACTGCAAACCCAAGAAGCTATAAAACGTTCCCAACCAAATCCCTTTAACCCTGTTAATGTCTGTTTCTTGTTAATCTAAGGCAAACACTGTTTGTAGTGTGCATTTGTTATGGAATATGAAAAAAAAGCAAGGAAATCCCTTAACAGTTGTTATTGATTCCAGCATTTACTGACTGAAAGTTAAGTGCTGTTTACAAAACAGAACAGATGCAGATGCTGACAAAAAGGTAAACAATTGTTGCATGGCTTACTGCCAGATTCTAAGCCAATATATTAAACTCCAAGTGAAGCACATCTCCCCTATAGATTGCACTTATTGCCACTTCATTTCCTATGTGCTCTGTCTCTCTATTGCTGTGCCTGGCACTAAGCTATTTTCAGTTCTTTGGTGACCCCTGAGGCCTAGTGCTACCTCACATAGCCATTAGTGAAGGGAATTGCATGTGTCTGACATGGCCTGAAACCAATTATTTGATATTTTCTTCAGAATGATGCCCAACCCTGTTGGGAATGAGCAATCATGAAATAATTTACCTCCTGATTTAATTTTTTCCTCCACAAATTAGTTGTAGCCCGAGCTAGCTATACACAGCTGCCTATGACATATCTCTGTCTTATCAAGATTCTACTTGAAACGATGAAAAAGGGAAGGGGGGGAGGAGAGTTGAATAGAATAGGTTGAGGAATCCTGCTTTAAAAAGGCATTGACAAGTTTATCAGATATACTGATCACATGTGCTCTCTGCTGATTGAAACTGACAGACCCGTAAAGAACTATCAGTGCAGCAGAGGAAACCACATGGATGCAAACTGTTATCCCAGTGTTTAAGGTTTTTTAAACACCTGTCTTGCTTTGCAGCTTACTGTTAGTTCCAGTGAAACCCAGGAGTGCCAGGAGAATCTGATAAAGCAGCTTACGCAGACAGACTACATGTTGGCTTATTTTTGTCCCTTTTTGAAAAAAAAATGGTCATAGATCTAAAGATGGCAAACATTTTTTTTTTAATTAAACATCACCATTAACTTGTGACTTTGGTAAGTGCTTATACATACTATACATACATACTGTGCATGTGTCAAAAAAACACGGTGAAGTAAGGGATCTTAACTTATGTATAAAATGGTAAGCATGCATAAATTTGCATATATTTAATCAAGAGAACGTGTCTGTCATAGAGAGAGATATGTCACTGCCAGCTATTACACAACCTCAGTGAAGGATATGCTAACCTTTTGAAAGAGATTCGCTGTATGTGAGATTTTAATCAAATCTGCTCCATAATGTCTTCCCACTTCAATGAGATCAGTTTTCACCTCACTGTGAAGGTTGATTCCGTATCAGGTTGCTAGATGTTTGCCTCCAAATGCTTGAGTACTTTGTTAACGCTGAGTGCACAGGCCTGTCAAAATTAAATCTTTACTTGAAATCATGTTCACCGACCAACTGATTAAAGGACAGACCAGTGCTGGAAACACAGGTTGAAGTGCAGGAACATCTGATCATGTTCTGACACCAAATTCATGTCGTAGTCTTGAGCAAATCATCTCACCAATCTAACTGCTTGACAGCACACAGCTACTTGACAACTCTGTTGAAGAAATTCCAGAGACATCCTCATGTGCTTTGAGGACAAAGTGCCCTGTAATAATGTTTAATAAAACCACTTTATACACAGGTACCTATCTCAGCTTGCTCTGAAACCAGAGACTCAACTTGCTCCTTAATTTTCAAAAACACAAATCTGCTAAGAAATTACAGGACATTCTGATTATACACTGTGACTTCTAGTAGACAATGACATTTTAAAGAATTCAAATGTAAACAAATTAATCAGTCTCTGAATTAAAACTAATTAATGATGGGTCCATTTAAGGAATGTAGCAGCTGGTATCCAATCATTTTCTGATAATTATCATAATAATGAAATAGCAGACATTCTTTAAACTCCCCTTTAATTAAAATGGTCATAAAAGTTGTAGATATACTATATTTGTAGTTGTTTATAGCATTTGGGGGGAGCAGGGGTTAGGTGTTATTCTAGAATTGACGATTTCTTCTGAAGTAGTGACTATACGCAAGGAGTCCTCTTTAGAAAACTGCAAGAATTATCCTATGACAAAATGCTAGTCTTTGTAATATTTCTCAGTAGAACTGAAACCATATTCTGGCTTTGCCAATGGCAGAAACTGGTTCCACACACATTTTTTGAATTTTCTTGCCTGAACTGCGGGCTGAGGGAGTCACTGCATTCCCTGAAGTCTTCACACACATGGCACAGAAAGCACCAAAGCAGAGTGTTTGAAGAAAGCGTAAAAACTGAGGCAGCCTGTAGCAAACTGGAGATTGCACCTATTTTGAAACACAGGAGTCCTTGAAGAATTCCCAAGTTGATTACCTTCTTCAGTCTTTGCTGAAAGAGAAATTAAGTACTGCCAGGTCTGTCAAACTTTCTCATGAATTCTAACTTTGATAGGACTTGCATCTCTCCCTGTAAACCATTTAAAACACTTGGCTGATAAAAGATGATTGTAATTTCTATTTGAAAACAGAGTAATTAACATGTTTATTTTAATCTGATTTCAATTCCTTTAATGCTTGCAAATATAAAAATGTCTGCTAGCTTTGTTTCTATCCTCTGCATTTACACACTCACAATGGAATGGTTGGTTGTCTCCACAGATCAGTTCATTACATCAGACCCACTCTATTAAAATTAGACTGTTAGGAACTTTCAACCAATCAGGAATTTCTATCAAGTGTTCATCATTCCTTTGTGTAGTCTACGCATGATATTATGTATTTCCTTAAATAATAGATTAAAGTGCCTCTGTCACTTTTGCTACTCTTACTCCTTGGAATTTCCAAGATAGAGGCAGATAGTGACAGCTTTTGTTCTAATAAGAGAAAACACTCAAAAAATTACATATAAAGCTGGAGTCAATACTCATATTTCTGCTTCCTACCTCTTCATATTTCAAAACCCTAGCTACGCAAAGTCACCACAAAGTTCTCATGATTACTTTTAGAAGGAATATAAAAATCAGAAATAAGTCTACGTGTACAGAAAAAAGGCAGACACTGCCCTTTAAAAACTTCTAGAGAAATTAGTTTGGAAATTTATAACCTTTTAACAAATATTTTGGAGAAAGGCTAGAATACACATGAAGGATTAATCATATGTCAGCACGGATATACATATATCTATAGGTTCCTGCTCACTGAGCTGAGACTACACTCTTCAAACACCTCTTTATAGATGAGCTGATAGTACTGTATGTAACAGAACATCTAATTTGTGCATTACAGAAATTTATGGACTTTACTAGGACATGAACAGCAAATCAGCACACCACCCGTTGTACTTAAATACAAAGATTTGGATCTCAGCCAGAGGATGATCAGTGCATGATGCTACTGAGGAAAAGGAAGCTCTTCTTGAAAGTATGAGAGCAGTAACAGATCCAATTCCAGTCAGTCTGCAACGTTTAGTGGTACTAAAAACCTCTACAGCACTAACTGCTAAATTTCTTCAAAGTTAGCCTGTGTTATAACCACCCTTAATCTCTCTAGATCAGACAGCAATATCTCCATTGTCCTGCTATATTCAGTGAATGTAGTGAAAAGTACTATAAAATGACTGACAGCTTTGTTTTTCAAAAACTCTGTGGGTACAGCAGCCCCTTGATTGAAGACAGAGGGTTTTTAAAAATTTCTAAGCCTAAGGCACAATAAAAAGGGGATTCATGTTCTAACATAGCATGTAACATCCATCTTGTGGATGTGACACACCTTCAATTTAAACACATATAATTTTTCACAAAAATGAACTATTGTGACTAAAATAATTTGACTTTTCAAAATTAAATTTGCTTTCTGGATACACATTTTGTGACAGAAGAGGTTCCCTGTCCTGACAAAAACCACAGCCAGGACTATCTAATTAACTTGTGACTATATGACGGTAGATGCATATACTGAAAAGACTGCTATAACAACTTTCT
>JAVJGI010000057.1:76928190-76965562 GCA_035590275.1 Ibycter americanus | reverse complement strand
AGCCTCTTTAAAAGAGATTTTTGAAGTCTTGTCTTACCTGCCATAGTTCTACACACTTCTCTTCGTACAGGCCTTTACTCTGAAGTAAAAGAGAGCCTAGCTTACTAATTCTCTCTCAGATTTTCATTTTTTATTACTAAACAGAATAATACAGTATATAAATCTCAAATCGACCCCTGACAACTCACCAGGTATCAGACTGGAAAGTAAATCATTTTCATCTTTTAAACTTGGGAGGAGAATGCATTAATTAGAGGGCATAGTGAATTAAATGCTCTCTTCATGCTGAGGAAGAAGAAGCAGGTGTGCTGAGAGAGCAAAAAGTAAGATAATAAGTTGGTGTTTGCTAATTGTGGACATTTTGAAAGCAAGTAAAATACCAAGAATGGAAACTTTTCAACCTCTACAGAATTCAGAAAACAGATTTGAGTTCCTGTTGGAAAAGATGAAGTGGAAGAACTTCTTTAGGGCACAACAGTCTAAAAAAATATAACCCCAAAAAGCATCAAGAATTTCATGTTTCAAAATACACAAATAATTTGAAAAGCAAACTTAGTGTTTACTTATCTTACTAAATAAACAACATGGTAATAAAATTTTGGAATGGGCACCTTTTCAGTATGACAAAGAGCCAATAATAAGATTTCACTGCCCGTCTTCACGTTATGGTCTTAGTAAGTAATTTCAAGCAACTGCTCTAAAAAGAAGGAATGTATTCAGGCATGCTACCAGCTTTGAAATTCTGTCAGTTCAACTGACATTTCAGTAACTTAGATACTGTTATCTTACCCCCTACTATAAGCTTAAAAAGTAACAAGCTTCATGCTTTTGTAATCTTTACAAAAATGTCATTCTCCCACTAGAAACACATTTGTGGTCCTAGGGTATTTCACTCATATGGCCTTTAAAAAAGTACCTCTTTTTTATTAAAACTCCAACTCTGTATGTTCAAACAGATGGTTTTATTTTCTCCTCAGTACTACTCATATTTCCATTTAATATAATTGTGCAGTAGAAATCAAATACAATACTTGCAAGGATAAGATATAAGTAATATGTGACAAAGAGGCTATGAAACACATTATTTCCTATATTAAAGGCAAAGACATTTATTTTGTTTCCCCTGAGTAATAGGATCTTGTTTTGGCTGTCAAAATTTTATAGGCTTCTCAAGGAACAAAGACAACTGCAGAAATCTGCATCATATCTGTATGTCCACAGCTTTTCAATTTTAACTTTCTATTATAAATTCTCACCAACACTATTTGCTCCATTATTTTAAATAGATGACCATTAAACCTATTGAATAACTCAATACTGATTGGCTCAAAATACAAAATTAGGCATCTTTGGTATTTATAAAGTAAAAAAATCTAATGACAACATCTGCATTTTTACTCAATCCATATGTAGTATCCATGCCATTTTTGCTGATGTCCTCATGTTCTCTGTGAAGGTTAGATACGCGTAAAAGAGAAGTGCTATGGTTTCACTTGATCTGTGTTACTTCCCCATCTTTCACGGATGGAAACTAGGATTTTTCACTCCACCTGTGTAAGATATGGGGAAGACTGTCCCATACATCACCATGTAGGTTGCAGCTCAAGGAATCAGTAGTTGCAAAGCGCATTTGCACACAGGTACCATTCTTTCCAGCAACTGCTCCATACCTTGCTTTATACAGGCCCCTATAGCTCTGTTCCTATGAAAGCTGTATTACCAGGTACTCTGCAGAGTGATACAGAGAGCAGAAATAGAAGAGAGAAGGAGATGCCAAGCAGGCAGAAATATAATGGAAACACATCAGCTACTGCCGTCAAGCAGAAACAGAAACAGAAACAGCACCTCCCATCCATCAGAAGGGATACGTGGTTGTTGTGGGCATGGTGGAGTAAAAAAGAGAAGGAATGCAAGGAAGCAAGTAGGGTGAAGTTCCAGTTTCTGTTATCATTCCTCCATTTTTGTATTTATAATGTCTGAAAGTCACTACAACAGCTATGTAGGTCTTGAAATATTTTAAAGCCTAAATTAATGCAAAAAACCCCTTGAAATAAACCTCCATAATTGAGTTTTAAAATTTTATATTTCTAGACCATCTGGCCCTTAACAACACATAATAGATATAACTGAAAACCTGCTTGTATTAATGCCAGAATCTGGGCAATATTATGAACTTGAACTGCTGAGGCAAGATGTGACACTGGATATTATAATCTGTAATCCGTGTGGTCTACTTTACATCAGAATGTCCTACCAGCACTTCAGAAAGATACAACAGGATTTTGTAAGACAGAACTGTAGCAAATCAACTGACTGAGACACTTCCCCTCTTCCTCCTAATACTTCTAAAAACCCAGATTTCAATGAGGGCACAACAGATAAGAAAACATGATGGAAAAGCAATCGTAACTACAACATAAATATTGTAAATTATCTGCTATAGTTTTTTACCTGGACAGAAATCTCAAAAAAGGTGCAAAGACATAAATATTAATTAAATGAAACCATGTCTGCAATTAACTTTGATTTCCAGATATAAATTAAATTATACTAAAGATATTGAGTCCTAATTATTCCCAGACACAAAAACCTGTTTCTTCATCATTTTAAAATTTGAGTCACTAGACCAGGAGGTATCAATACTATTTTAGCCATATTTTTTATAGATAAGATGAAGATCATAGAAGATTTGTTGTAGGCAATAACTGCAGCTCAAGAGATCACAAACCGACTTAATTAAAATTAAATAGAAGGATAAAAGCAACCCTGAAACCTAAGGTTCTTTATTTCAAGGGGCAGAAATTATAAACTAGGGGAAATAAGAGTCATGTGCACATGAATGCAGAAGAGAAAACAAATTCACGTCAAATGTGCAAAACCCCAAACTCGTATTTCAAGTGAGCTGGACAGCACACTGCTGGAAATACATAAGGATAAGTGACTTCAAAATAGATTTTCCTTACCAAGTACCTTCATTTAAGGTCCCAAACTTACTTCCTTTCCAACAAGTTACTGCAAGGCCTGTTTCTCTTCTTGCTCTCAACTCCACTGCACAAATGCAGCTCCTCTAAACAATATTGAGTCCTTCTGTTCAAGTTTAGCTATACGCCACATTGAAATTAGGTGTGCCATGAACACAATATATTCTTGGGAACTCATGAATATTTAAAGATAATGAATTAAAAATATCGTAATTTAAATCACAGTTTGCATTTGAATATATCTTTAGAATAGAATGGAAGATGGTCATATTCTGGAGAAACAAAAGACAAAAGAAGCGTGCTGAACACATAACTAAGAGGATGGTGTACTGGGGTAAAAGTGTAAAATATGAGTCTTAAAATACATCAGTGAAGGTGATTTAATTAGTAGCTTAAAATGTACTTAGTCAAATATGCATCACTTCAGTTTATCTCCACTTTGCAGTAATACTTTCTTAAAAATAATCAACTACTGATTTTGAAGAACACACTACATATTGCCTCAAATTTTAAAAACAGATTTCACTGAAGACTGTAAAAGTTATTAATTATATAATAAAAGCATATTTTATTGGCAAATGCCATTAGATTTGAGAGCCTATTTAAGGGTCTCTGGCAAGTTTGTGACTAAATGAAAGTACCAAGACAATGAATTTGAATGTCACAAAAAATAAAACTCAGAGCTCTAATCTCTATTTAGTTTTAACCACAGGAAATTAAAAAATAGGCTAATTAGTCTACACAGGTATTCACGCTCTCTCTGTGTACATATATACATATAATTATATAAATAAAACCAAAGAAAACCTTCCACTAATACATAAAATGTGTATAATTTCATGGGTTTTATGTTTCTTTGGCTGATGTCTTACCACTTTTAGATGAAAAAACAGCTACTCTTATAAGAGATGAAGGATTAAGATAGGTTAGTAATGCCTGATTAAACTAGCTTAACATTTTTGTAAATAAAGGAACACAAAAAAGGTTCAAAAGGCAAAAGTACAATCCACATTTAATAGACTTACTGCAAATAATTTCTGAGAAATACCACACTGGAAATTGAAGCAAAAAATCATAAGAGATAAGCTGAAAAACAGCTGTCTGCATGACTCTTTCCATGCTAAATATGTTAACAGATACATAAAGTTTTAAGTACTTTTTAAAAATGCTTTCACATTAACTAAACCTTTGCAAGACACATATGATTAATATGATAGAAAGGTTGAAACATCTTACAATATTCCATCAAAAAAGTATTTGGGGGGCAGGGGAAACATTCTCCAAATATTATTTTAGCAGATTGGAAACATCGGTGATGTGCTGAGAGTACACAGAGAAATTATGACCCATGGTAGATAAAAACCTACTACAATAACATAACCCAAACACTAATGGCTGAATTCTGCACTGTTAATGGCAAGGAATCACAGACTTAACTGGGAACAGGATCACGTTAGAACATAAATCCACCTGCTTCCACTAGAGCTGGCAACCAAAGATGCCAAGTTCCAAAGAATTTGCCTCTTGTCACATACCATTTTGCCAGCTTCCCTCTCAAACCATGCTCATCCTCAACTCTGATAAACAGATACAATCTCATTATAGTACTTGACAAATAGCTGTTCTAATACAGTGTGAAAACAAAAATGTTAATTCCTTACTTCACAAATAGATTGTTGTCTATGAAATATTTTAAAGATTTATAACTCTGTTAAAGCTTGTTATAGACAACCTATATTTTCCTGACAGAAGTAGGTCATCTATATATTTTCTGAGGTTCTAGCATTATTTCATTATTTTCTTTTGTTTTTTCCTCTCCTATATAGTAGGATCAATTACAGCATTTCTTACGAAAAAACAAACAAAACCCAACAAACCAAAAACCGTATCTCCCTGAGGGTGGACAAAGTAAACAGAAAATCTTTTTTCACCTCTGGGATAAGAGTCCCAATTGAATGCCCTAGATTAAACTATTTTGCTGTTCTGAAATGTGCTGGTTTGGTGGTTCCCAGAGGGCAGAGCGAACACACATCAAAAAATAAGAAGCACATTGGTGTTAACTGTCTTACAGCCAAGAAAAAAAGCCTCTTTCCCTTTCTCCCCTTCCCTCCATACTCCAGCATGCTTTCTTTTTTTTTTATACTCAGCAAACCAGGTATTACTGTCAAGGCAACCTATTAAAGTCATCTTTTAACTTAACCTATGTATAAATACAGACTTCCACTCTCAATTACAGGAGGGCAGAAAAGGCATCAGAATTTAATAGGAGTTCCAAGCAGGAAAAGTTACTTGACACTAACTTGTCTACCATTATAAACCTCCAAAAATAGTTATTCTGTAGATTTTTTCCCAGAATAGTTATTTCAGTGTGAACTGCCTTGTGAACACTTTAATTCCAAAGGAAAAGTGCCTTTTTCTGACTTAGTGAGGTATAAAACCAGTATATGCAAATGTTTAGAACAGAGTAATCTCTTTCCAGAAAACTTCTCACATATAAGCTCACATGCAATAAACTACTCAATTATGATTGTTTTGGTATAAATTTTGCTTGTATTGATTAATAATACCAAATAGGCTATGATATGTCAACAAAATGAAAAAAATAATCCTACGTAATTTCACAGCTCCGACACCTTGTTTTGCTCTAGCCTGCTGATTTCACTATTGTCGCTTTATTGTTTGGCTGCCTGCAGTCTATAACCACAGATTGTCTAGAACAGTCTGATTCTGCAGAAAACTAGTAAGAGAAACTGCAGGTGAATCAATGCTTGCCTCCCATACCAACCTTTTGACATAAAATAATATGAAGTATTATATAGGGATGAAGATATGAAGAGGACTGCCACTGTGAAGGAAGTAATTTTAAGTATTACATAATATTAACAAACACGGCTTCTAAACACATTTTCTGGGTGCTAAGGGGACAGCTGTTGCACCTGCAAATCTGACCTTTAATACCTTTTGAATCAAAAATCTTCCACGGGATTTATAAAATACAGATATTCTTAGTTTTTTAAAACTAACTGCATCAACTGTTTTAAAAGTTGCAAGCAAGTCCCAAGATTTACTTTGTATACCTTAATCTTCCTCCGTGCTTCTGAATAGACAATAGAACTGTGCACTGAAAATCTATCTGGATAGATGCGCTGGCACAAAAACATGGAAAGACATATTCTGTGGCAAAGAAAATATAAGCAGAGGAACTGCTGTCTTAATGGACTGACGGACTGTTTTCCTTCTTGTAATACAGAAAGCAGTTAATGTGTGGGTTTTTTAGACAGCCACCCTTACAGTCACTTTAACTTCTATGTCTTAGATGGAAAATGGAGGTAACTGAACTTTCCCATCTTTGTGAGCTGTTTGGAGATTGAAAGAAAAATTAAGTTACAAACTTCCAGTTCCCTACCAGTCATTTTTTTGTCAGTGAATCCTTTCACTGATTCCCATCTCACCATGTAATTCAAAGATACATTTCTTGTCATTTACTTCACAACTCAACATTACTCTGTCATGAGTTGTCCTTGTTTCCTACCAACATTCCACCCCACTAATATATCAGCTTTACGTTGAACTTCTCATCCTTCCAAATTATTTGTCTGCATGCCTTTTCCCTTACCTTATCTTTCATATGTTCTACATATTCCTCCATATTTCAGCTCCTGTTGAAAAATTCTTTCTGCATTTCTTCCAGCGGAATTTCTAGTTGACTTACATTAACATGTATATTGATTTTAAAACTCACCAGAGTATAGTTTTCTTCTGCACAGACCTGGCAAATCATCACCTCACCACCTCATCCTTTGTGTATGTTGTACAGCCCGAAGATCTATGTTCTGTTTCTGTATTTTTCACGTGATTCTAAACTTTTAATATTTTCTGTCTGCAAACTACTTTACCTTTATGGAAGGCTATGTTTTAAACAAACAGCTCTTGCACAGAGGAGTGCTCAAAACTCTGCTTTGAAAAAGCAATTACATACAATCATGAAATTATGTTATGAAAGTTTCCATTCTGTACTATTTTTTCCTAAAGCTCTGATTCCTCCCTCTGGAAATCAGCATGTCAGACTCACCAATTGTAAAAAGAAAGTACAGAAAATACCCCATTTCCTTGGAACAAGAAGAAATGGCTAGGTAGCATTAACTCTAACTTACCGTACTTTCACAGGACTAGAAAACCTTTTTTTTTTTCTTTTTTTAATTACAATCTGCATAGTGATCTTTTGCTTCAGCTCTGATGTATGAATCTGTGTCTATTTCATGGCCACATTATTGTACAGACCTTCCTATAATCTCCTTTAAACTTCTGACAATTCGAAAAAAGTGGGGGTAGAAGACTGAAGAGTTTGTGGTATTTTGAAAATCTGGATTAAACAGTTCTTATTCTATTATATATTCCAGCAGCTGGAACAAGTTAGACTAAAAAAACCAATTATGACACGACAATGTTATCCACTGAATTAAAATGGGGTTTCTAGATACATAAGCGTAAGATATTCTCCCTTACTTTAAACCTTTTTTATCACAATTCTGAGACAGTCTATAATTTAACTTCAGTAATATGGCTAAAACATAAAGCTGTAATTAATAATATCACGCCTCTCTCTTCATTGGAAATAATCAAGCGTATTGGAAAAAAAGCAGTATAACTCAAATAGTATCTAACTACAATAAACATAAAATAAGGCTACTAACCCACAGCATGAACTGTTCCTCTATGCTTCTTTGATATCTTGTTTGCCTTAACTATATGTAGAGCATTTTCTTTGAACTGCAGCTCGCAAAGTCTTTCAAGGAGAACTGTCATTTCTTCAGTGATGGTATCCAGATAAGTTTCATTAATAAATTTCAGTGATGAAGAAGGATCAATAGTTCCACTTAGTATATACAAATCCTCTTTTATCATTGTGCACAACGTGGGTATAGAACTTTGGTAGCCATGAACCACCTTATCAAAATTTGTTTCACCAGAACTAGACAAAACACAGTTCTGTAGAAGATCACTAACCAGTTTATTCTGCATATTCTGATACTTTGCTAAGACTTCTGATTCAGGATAAAGAAACAAAAGTTGCTGTATGCACTGAGTTTTAAACTCCATTTGTTGTTGTAAAGCATTAGGATTTGTTTCTTCTTGACTCTGCAGCCTATTTACTAGAAATCGTCGAAGATGCAATCTCACATCATCCCAGAGAGATTTCACGTCCATAGTTGAATCATCCTCAATGGCATGAAGGGAAGATGTTAACTCAAAAGACGTCCCACTTGGAGTACAGGGAAATGAGACACCACATTGACTAGAGAGATCCAGCAGGAAGTGAAGTATCATTTCTTCTTGATTTTGCTCATTCTTCAGCAAGCTTTGCTAACAAAGGTAAATCAGACAGCATTTTAGAAAGGTTTTGTTAATTCTGGTTCATAAAATGAACAGCTTCATGCTACAGTACCAACTTTTACCGATGCTAGTTATCTTACCAGCAAGTAAGAGACTCAGACAAATTGCTACATAACAGAAATAACAAAGCCTGTTTTCCCATGGATTGATGCTCCAATCCATCTCCTTGTCTACCTGCTCCAGTAACTCACATTCCTCTTCCCACCTTTCTCACATCCTCAACCTCTTTCCTCAGTTCTAATCCACAATTCAAAGGAAAGGTTTGGAAAGCTCATTAGGTAAGCCTTTGCAGCCTGTTTGTTGTGGTCCACACACATCTTTGAAAGAAAATGGTATGAAAAATTACTCAAGATTTACACAGATAATGGCAGGTTCTGCTCATAGAACCAAGACAGGAATTTATAAAATGAAACATTGTTGCTTTCAATGTTGTGGCTCAGCAGGCAACCAACAAAAAGGCCATTCCAAGGATGAAATAACCTTCCCAGGACCCCCCTAAAGAACTAAAATTGAAAACTTGGTAAGAATTGAACAGGTTTAGACCACACAGGGCAGAAGAATAAGCAGCTGTGTGTCCTTTCAAACCAAGATGCAGATTGATACATGTATAGCGACCTCTAAATACATCTCAGCTATGTGAGCTGAAGCAGAGGGAAGGCAGTTAACAAAGCAGGTGAAACCACATGATGCATGCACTGTTCCTACTTCATCTGAGCCTAAAGAGCTCTCTCTTGGTCCAGGGCCAAGATCTCTGACCTTAGAGCTGCTTCAAGTTCAAGAGGCCACACAGCAGATAGCAGGTCCTTTTGTCACAGCTCAATGCTCTCTATTTGGCCCGAATGACACAAATTTAAACAGCACTCTGCACTTTCCTTAAGATGTATGAAATGAATCATTTGCATGAACAAGGCATGTCCAACATACAAATAGAAGACAAGTCCCATGGTCACTGAACACCAACATCTCCTTCTCTCAGAGAAAAAAAGCTTGTCTGTTATAAACCCATTTCCCACATCCTCAACATTTTCCTTTCTGCAGGCTGGCTTTGGCCACAGTCCTAGGCCCATCAACTTTTTATTTATAAAGATCTGCTCTTGATCTTCCAGCTATAAACAGCTGGCTACAGGTCCCCCCATCACAGTCACAGGAAAACTGAGTGAAGCTGGTGGTACTCTTCATTTTCTGGGTTTCAGGAACCAAGCAGGGAAGCCTTATGTGAATCAGGATTTAGAAGCCTCCTCACTTGGTCCCCCGTCTCCTGTGACTTCTCTCCAACAGAGGAAAGCGTTGTGGCAAATGACAAAAGGGTAGTTCTTTCCACTTATGTGCTTTATCTAGGTCTCCCAGCTATACCCCATCCTACCAAGCAAGGCTGGTAAAGAAACTGTCAGCAACTTTTCGCCTTCAGAACTATCGATTTATTTAACCTACAGTATTTGAGGAAATAATTTTATTTCTTTCCCATTTTGAAAGAGAGAGAAATAAATGAAATTTGAGTATGGTATTGCATAGAAATAATAATTTCCAAATACAAAGTTCAATTTTTCTACTGTAGCAAGCTTTTATCAATAGATAATTAATAAATCTATAAAAAATATAAAATTTAAAACAAAAACTTCAGGGGTTCCCCCCCCCCCCCCATTCTTATAAGTCACAAAAACTTTCAGCATCAGAACTCCTTTGTTCTGGGTGACTCAAAACTTTTACATTCTCATGACAGAAAACAAGAGTTTAATCTTCCTGTTGCCCTCTACTCTGGAGTGCTCCCTGACGAAAATTAAAAAATAAAATACTTGCACCACAGTAGCTAATTCTGAACAAAAGACAGACAGCATGACTGCCTGCCATGAAGAAAAGTCTTGAAAATAACAGACTTGCTATTTTTCTTCCGTTTTACATCTTTATTTCAGGATGTTTCCTATGAATCTTTTTACTTACAAGCAGGAAATACATGTGGAAGACAGAATAGTAAGGGGAATTATCAGTCAAATATCATCCTATAAAAGCACGTGCATGTGATAGAAATACCTGTAACTACTTAAAATTTTAAATCATACATATCAACATGCATATACATAAGGCTGACTTTATTTTCTTTTATTATCTACTGAGTATTCTATAAAGTTTTGTGGCCACAAAACCAATGTGTCTCAGTGTGCAAACTGAAACCCTAATCACTAACTGTTGTGTTGCAGAGTTGACTCTCCATAGGTAGACTTCTGAAATTTAAAGGTTACTTTTTTTTATGACTCATGCTCAAATACTAAACTCTGAAATTAACAAAGCAAGAGAAGCTGTCAAGACAGTGAATGTAACTGATGCCTTTGGATGATGAACCCAAACTGCCTTCCAAGCAATTCCCTCTGCTATTTTTTAAGGTTAAGCAGAAACATTTTTATTCATGAAAGCCAATAAGAATCCAAGTATTGTTTCAAGCCCTTTGCAACTTAAACTAAAGCATTAAAAATAGGGAACTTGCAGATGCCATCTTAGACTTGGTGTTACTCAGAAAAAGAGCCCCTGAAGTGAACTTTGAAGCTCTGAAAACAGTGTCATCAAGTCTCTTTGAACACTGCCTATATTGACATAGGCTTTTCTATTTAAAAATTTTCCTGTAAAAATACTTGAAAAGATGATGCCAAAACTATTCAACAGAAAAAGATCCAAATTAGTATCCAAAGGTTTTAGAGAAGCATGGAAAGTTCTCTTATGAGCACAGAAATTTAGTGATAATAATATACAGGAAAACATTTCCAGTCTACCAACTGGACTACTACCTACTATAGACTAATACATATTATATCAATGAATAAATTCAGCAAGATGAAGATTTTGTGGGGAAAAAAAATTTTGTCATTAGTTTAGCAGGGACAGAATTTAATGAAGATGTGTTCACGTATATATTCAGCTTCTAAATATTCATAATTACAAAACAGTACACATAATGACGAAGCTTCACATAACGAACATTTTCAGGCTTCATGAAGAACCTCTCAGTATTCCCATGAGAGTTCAGAAATGCATGAGAATAGCACGCTGACAACAAACTTAAATACAGCACCTCAGACAAAGCACATACAGAACTTTGCACAATTTTTTAGATTGTTCCAGCAGCTTAAAAGACAAAAAAAAATCCCTAACAATATAAACACACATAATAATGGAAAACAATGAACAGGGATATTGTTCTGAAGTAGAAGAAGTAGAATTACTATTATTGAAGATATATTATATGGTATTTAAGTAAAAACTTGCAAGTGAGAAATTAATCAAACTGAGTAGTTAGATCAATGGACAGAGATACACATTTAAGAAAGGTCACATCATAATAATCTCATTAATGGTGAATATTACTGAAAATATTTTACTGCAGACCTGTTTATGGAGCTAAAGATTATCTACTGTGAATGTAACTTCTTACAGATGGATTGTCCATGCTAATACATATACATTTTTCATTTGTAGTCTCATCTACACAACAGGCTGGATTATCTAAGAAGCCATGAGCCTGGAAACAGTGATGTCCAAGTTCCTGAGCTCCACAGACATTTTCCTGATAAACTGTGCAGAATTGAGACTTTAAGGCTTCTCACACTTTGCTGCCTGTTTAGCAGCCTGCCACAGAGCCATTCTCAAGACTTAACTTGACTCTACAGCCCACAGCCTGACTGTCATGCAGTCAGTAACCTCCTGGGAAGCCAAAGAGCTAGAAAGCACATTTTTGCAAGATACAGCCGAAGTATTCCAGAGATGGGGACATTTTGGTTTTTCCCAAACAAATGCCGCCACCTGGTGTTCAGGTATATGGTCTGAATAGATCCTGAAGGAAGAAAGCAGGGAATGGACACAAGTACGTCACCATTGCCATGCTCTCTTCTGAGTGGGTATAAGTAAGGCTCTAACTGGACTAAAAGCAGTAACAAAAAACTTCATAAGTCAGCATTTTCTGGGATTCTCATTTTGTCTAGATCAAGTAACATGCAGCAGTCTCTGACACCCTCGTGTGTGGTGATTAATAGCAACATTCATACTGATCACCTGTGTTAGAAGGGGACAAAAAAAATCAATTCTTCATCACATGAACATGAAAGACCTGGTGTTTCTAGAGGTGACTTCCTCATTTGACACAGCTTAATATCCAGTGGATTCAAGGGTGACAAAGATCAACAACCAGTGTGAAGACTCAAAAAACTGAGAGGAGTTTTGATGAACCTTGATCTCTAGGCAGGAGATAGTCCCAAAGGAGAAAATACTCCATTTCTCCACAGCAGTTTTCCTCTACTGATACAGTCAATCTTAGCCTAAAGCTGTTCATGGCCTATGATTAAACCACGACATGGAAGTGACAAAGAACAACCCACTGGATACTGTTTATTTGTTTTGACACTTATATATGTGTACAACATATAAACACACATATACATAATTTATATACAATCTTGCAGGTTGTCATTTATTGAGGTATCATCCTTCACACAATTCAATTTTCCAGACTTACGTTTCCACAGACATATTCTAGGGTTAACTTTTAATAACAATTTTGGATAAAAATGCCTTCCAAAATGATGGAATTTTTTATTGAAGTGATTTCTGGTTATGTCTAACTGTACAACTTGCTAGGACAATGGATGTAGCTCCCACATTTCTAGTTAGAAAAAGTAGATAGGAAGTTAATAACTAACTAATGCATAAAGGACAATAATCTGTATTAGATGAGTTAAACTCACACTGATACAACTGAAGAACAAGCAGTAACAGTAACAGCCTGGGTGTAGACAGTAACTTCAGATGGTTTTTACCAATATGTGTTTATAAAACAGCCCTAGCAGGGCTGAACATGCAGTAGTATCAGTGAAAAGACTTGGTCCCAAGTTTGTCTATTTAAGGCATGATCAAAAGGAACATAACCCCCTGCTGTGGACATCAAAACAGTACTAAGCCTTATAATAAAATTTCTGAACTATCCTCACCGCACTGAAGACTGAAATGAGAGAACTAATTAACCTCAAAACACAACCCATGCCCCCCCAGCATATAACCAACTTCCTCAAACATTAAAAGTCTTTAGTAAACAATTTTTACCAGGGTCCTAAGGAACTCCATCAGCTCTCCGTGGTGTGTAGAAGAAGGTCTGAGAGAACTAAAATTGCAGTTGTTTAGCCACTGAAGGCAGTCAGTTGTGCTCTGTAGCATTTCATCGGTACATATTTCATTTACTTCTGATTGCAGGTCTTTAAGACACTGTTCTATGCTAAAAAACCAAAAAAACAAACATCACAGGGTTTTTTTCATGACTTGAATATAGAAAGCATTTGATATATTCCACATTTCAAAAAGAAAAACTACTTCAAATTAATGTAACACTAGTCCTTCTTCACAGATTAAATTACTCTCACAAAATAAGGCCTGAATTTGCAGGATTAACATTTAAATACAGCAGAGCTAGGGCTAAAATAAATTTCCTTTAGGCCAGACTGTGCCATCCTCAGTGACAGTAAGTACTGCCTTGCTTCTCAAACAACCTTGTACTTTTTAATGAAGTAGTTAGTGAATAAGACATCATCCAGCCTAAGTTCTGGCCCTTGGTGCTTAATTAGCTAAAGCAGAGAATAAAAACTGCATCAACTACCATATTCAAAGGTGAATGTGTCATTTTGCTCCTTTAGCAATCAGCAGTTGGTTTATAATACATAACATGTATTAATGACTCCTTAAAGACCCACTGACATCACAGAAAATGCTGAAAAGAATTTTAGGAGTCAGTTGTGCTGAGAGAGTGCACCTTTTCTTTCTTGTTTTTGTCATTAGAATATGTGAAAGAAAACAAGACCTTGTTTTCAGTGAGCTGATCCACTCCTTAACATTCATCTAGAAGCATAATCCTGTTTATGAAATCAGATGCAACTGGTATGGTTATTACAGGGATTTCAGATGCAAAAAGCACAAGAACAACTGAATATCCTAAATTATTTTATTTCTATTTGTGTGGACAATTATGTGGGGGGAAAAAAAAACCCACCAAACAAGAAAAATCCACCCACAATCTAATTCTACATCTTTTCCTACAAAAACACCTTTTCAGTATTTCAGAACTACTAGTTTTTTTAAAAAAAGCAATGCTTAATATTTTATAAAGTTTCAGTCAGAAAAATAGTATTGACTAGATGTATGCAGATCTAGATTTAATACAAACAGAACCAACAATAAGACTGATGCCAATTTTGGTTTATTGAAGTGCAAAGTGATTCTCACTACTATCTGAATTTTATTTTGGAGTATATTAGTTATTCCATTTATGTTCTTACAGCTGATAAGGGATGCAAGGTTTAGCACATATTAAAACTTAGTTCTTTCTATCTCTGCAGAGTTACAGGATTAGATGACACTCAGCTCTTTACAGGTACTTCCAGTGTCAGATACTTTTGATCTTTGATATTACTTTCTGTTTTCATGACATCAACCAAACAACAAACTTGCCTATTAAACTGCCACTTGCCTTTTATTTTATAGAGATGAAGTATGGCTGTTTTTCTTTAACTGCTCTCTAACATTTTCAAACTTGACTAGTTTTGTCAAAAGAAGACAAGAGAAGATTAGAAAAGAGGTCAGGAAGAGGAGAAAAGGAGAACGAGAGGAGAGGGAAGAAAAGAAACTGGAAAACAAATTAAATCTTTACATATATTACAGGCCATGACAAAAATAGCAAATTAAAGACCTCCAGTTTTCAAATCAAAAAGAAAAGAAAAGAAAAAAAAAAGTTTTATTTTTTTTCTGCCTAACTTCTCTGTGTAAAAAGATTCATTTTCCATAAAATATCATCTTTTTGGAGGAAAATGTTTTTCTTAAAATATGATCTGCTTTGAACATTAAGTTTTTTTTTAAAAAAAAATTCTTAAACATTACTCTACCCCATATCAATTTGTAACAAGAAATCAGAGATGAAAGGCCATTTTGCATATCACCCATTGACTACACTTCGTCATTTAATTCTGCCTGCAGTACTGTTCTCAGGATGTGGAAGTATTTATTTGATTTTCTGCTGGATTTTCTCCTTTATTAAGTAATTTGCATTTTATTCTTTTACAGATGTTATGCAATGTACCCTGAATTCCTATTAGCTGCCTCATTCTGATCAACAGCAATAAAGTAAATCAGTGTCATCCATACCTCTGGGAACTGAGTCTGTTAGTTTGAATTGACATTTTTTGAAAAAGTGGAAAAAAATTAGCAAACAGTCACACTGAATTAAGTTCAGAGATAAACAGTAGCCTGCATTTTATTTTAAAGTTACTCAACAAGCATAAAAGAGACGCATATTTTTTCAGAGAATGCTGTCAAGACTTATGATCTGTGATAGGTTCGCTTTGTGCCTTTTGTTTCTTTAAAATACACTACTAAATAATTACAAGCTGAATATGAAAACTGCATCAACTACAATTATAGAATGCAAGGACAATCATAAGAATGTAAGTGCAGAAGTGTAGCATTTTGAATGTCAGAAAAACAACCCCATAAATGGTTTCCAAAACTATGACTATACAACTTCTAAAAAAAATTCATCAAAATAAGTATGTCACTTCGAACAGCTTATTTTCCCATATTTATTTGTATTCATTAAGAATTACGGGTATATTTGTTTTATGCTTAAAAGCCATAAGGTAAACTGTTTAAAGTGTATCTACTCTATCAAAATGAAGTCACCACATTTTACAGCTGCATTATCTTCAGAAACCAAATTCAGTAACTAAAATTAATGCTAAAATACGTAAAAACTTTTAAAACTTAGGAATACATAGGTGGCCTGTAAAACACTTCTATAAAATTGATGCTTAAGATTTTCCTGGGCATGACTGAGTTCAAAATGAGTGCACTGAAACAAGTATCTTTCCATCATCAAAGAAGCTTATCAGGAGCACAAAGGACCTCCATGAAAAACAATCACTCTCAGCCTGTGGCCCACTCAGGTTCCTGATGGGATAGCCCAGCCATGAATACCAATTCTAAACCCAACAAAAGATTGGCATGGATATTTTTAACTTGTGAAACCTGTTCTCAGGACTATGAAACTAATGCCTTGTTCATACACCTTGACTCCTGGGACACTATCAAAGGGTTTTACTGTGGTGTGCTGATGTGTCTCATTCAAACATATCCAATAAATTACAGCATTGTGCATTGTAAAAGGGACTACCGTTGTTAGTCTGTGCTGATCTGCTTCAATTACAAACCAGTTTTTACACTCATCTTTGACATATGAATCTGTGTGCAAGCCAATAAGCTACAAACTATGAATAGGCTACAGCCTTCTCAAGGCCAGCTATTTTGGCAATTTGTCCCAACACTGATAAGGGGATTAGGTGGATAAATTTCAGTTGTACCTCCCTGTAGGTACAAATCATGATAGGTCTGTTCATTTTATTTAATCCTTTTATCCCAATAAGATAAACACTGAATTAGGACTAAAACTGTTTTTGATTGAATAAAAATATTTCCATCCTGTTTTCTTACAGTATACTGGAGGTAAACATGGTCTCAAAAACACTGCCATTTCTTTTAAGATTTTTGTCAACACTTAATATTACAAGAACATGATTAATTATAGGTACTTAATCCTTTACATGAATTACTTCATCAAATTAAATATTTAGGAACTTGGTTACCTCTGAAAAAAACCCAACGTTTTAATGTGTATTATCTGGGTTTAGAAAGCAATCATTTTAAATAAAATACTTCTGCCAAATAGGATTAAAATTATTCTCACCATGTAGGTTAGTATTTTAAACTTTATAATTTCTTATCAGTGTAGGGAGAACAAGACTTTGACTCACTTTTTTAGATACTAAGTTTGCTGCAGTTTTAAAAACCATAAACAAAACATGATTTTGATGTGAAAAATGTGCTTAGTGTATTTAATGAGTTTGATTCTCAAAAGTATAATTACAAAAAGCCATATAAAGTGCTACATTTCTTTTTTTCCCCCAAACAAACCTTTAACTGCAAATATATTTTATTAAGTTCGGTGCAGTAAATAAGCTCCTTTTTTTGAACAAATTGAGGCATCAACCCAGATGACGTCAACTGACAGTACACACGTATGATGGAGTGTAAATTGTCTTAAAATTGTGTGCAGTCAATGGAAAAATACAACCATGACTGTGTGCCACCCTCTCTAAATCAGGAATACAAAATCTGGAGTACAACAGGGAAATAAGGCATAGTCAGTACTTAATGTTTTTTCCCTGTTTACTATTTTTAACTGGTTCTATGCTCCATATGTATGGTTTGGGGTTTTTTTAACATCCTCTGAAACACTAAACCTTAATGATAAGGTGCGGCAAACAATTCGTATTTTAGGTCCTCAAGTACCAATGCTGAGACATTGCTGAACCTAACCAGAAGGTGCTTAATTCTTCTGTTGGAAATTAGCCTATTTGAACTATATTAGAAGAGTTGTTCCTGGTCAGATGGAAGATCTCCAGGTCTCTGACAGTGGTCATTAGGAGATGCTAAGGAATAATAATAATTATTAAAAAAAAAGAAAAGAAAAAGATTTTAAACAGTTAAGATTTCTCAGATGATGTTCATTGTCTCTACCAGTTTGTGACACAAGAACTTCAATCAGTGTCCTAGTATTTAACAGCCCTCAATTTTTCCTCCACAGATGATTCTACTTTTCTTTGAACCTGTGAAACTGTTCAGGCATAAACAGAAAAAAATAGTCACCAAACTACTAAACAAGGAGTGGAACGTAAAAGCTCAAAGAAAAAATTAACCTTTCTCTGGAGCAAAGAAACCTGATAGTTATGCCCATATGGATTTTTGTAAAATTAACTGATTTTTCTAGAAAAAATCTTTAGTCCCACACAAGGAGTATCTTGAGCCTTTGTGGGCACATAAATAAACAGTTAATACTACTGGTATACCATTATGCCAGTGAAAATGTTTTCACTGAAATAGCTTCTCCTTTTTACAGATGAGGTATTTGGGGTTTTTTTTACCAACAAAGCAGAGTTCTGTTATGTTATCTGTGTCCACACTGGAGTGTTTTTCTGGAATAGCATGTTGATACTATTTGGTAAGTATTCCCGCTGTAGACAGACAGTCTCAATTTGAGAACTCCTACGTGCTCTCATTTATTAAGTTAATGACAGTTTTTAGGAATAACTTAATCATGTGGAGAGACTGCTTTTTATGTGGCTGCATCAATGGACAAAGTTACAAACCAGGTACTATAATGGAACTGATAGTGTAAGCACTGTCATACTGATACACCATTATTTTGAAAAGCACAGTATCAAAATGAGGGTTGCTGTCTCTATATATCATTTTCCATTGCCTAAGATTACTACGAGTAAGCTGAAGGATGATGTTCTAACTCCTTTCAATTTCTAACAAGCACTGTTTCAATTTATTTCATATAGCATATGGAGCAGCCATAAAATGACAATGAGATTGGTTAAATTAAACTACTAAGCTATAAAGTGAAATTATCTTTAAACCTCACGTTACTTATGCTTAAGATCATCATACTCATGGAGATCGGCTTTTAGAATCAGTTTACATGTCTTTTATTAAGAACAGGCAGTTTGTTTTAAAATTAATAATTGTTTCCACTGTTTTTTGAAGATAGAAGCACTAAGATAGTACTGCTTTGTTATTATCATGTATGGTCATTAAAAAGCTTGACTGCTAAAGATACAGGGCATTTTGTATAAAATCAGTCATATCATTTGGAAATGTGTCTGTCAGAGGACCTGCTGTACTCTTCCAGTAGTAAAAAATGTTTGAGAAAGACTTTTACTACTATTATTCCCACAGGAATTTTCATTGTTACACTTTCACCCACGATGAAACAAACATTTTGTTTTATTTCATCAAAGCTGACCTGCCAAAAAGGAAATATTAAGAAAATTTTCCATGATCTACAGAAAATTTCATCAAGTCACTGCTGATGTCTCAGCACTACTGTGCTTAAGCACACTTAAGACATAAAAGAAGACACAGCACCTACCTCAAGGACTTTGCAAACTACTTCGTATCTCTTATTTAGTTACTTACAAAACATATTCACCGGAACTGCAAAGTAACAATACCATTGAAACCATAAAGACATAGAATGGTGGTGATGACTGCTGTACCTCAGTAACAGAAACTTACTCAACAGCTTAACCATATGAGAATGATCAGTTCTAACTGAACCACTGCCTACCTTTGATTTCTAATCTTGTTTTAAAGACTTGAAATATTTCAGTCCACAACACGTAAGTTTTGCCTTGATAAGTTATTTCAGAAGACTGGCAGTAAAACATAAACCCACTGACCAAAAAATTATAGTGACAAATAATGGCTAAAAAACCCACTGTCTCGAGTACTCTTATATGAAATGGGATATTTTGCAGAGCAGTCAAAGATCTGATCACAGGTTTCTGTGTACGTACATGACAACTACCTACCTACCTAAGATACAGACACAATTATCATCACCATATATTGGAGTAAAGAAACTGCATGTCTGTTAAAACAGCCACTCTCTGAGAAACTCTGTGTTGTCCAGCTAGCACAGTGGTAAGAAACAACTATACCAAACTCAGTGGTCACGAACAAACAACACAGGATGAATAGGAATAAAATTACATTCCTTTCTCAGTTTAACTATTTATTCCTAACAGTTAGTGCAAGGCAGTGAGTAGACAGATACTATTTTGACAAAGATTTTAGTTACATTATACTAATATCCTTACAGGTACTAAATTGTCAAATAAATACTACACTAATGTACTTGTACTGCAAGCAGGTTACATTCACATAGAAAAGTCAAATTCTTTTTTTAGGTCCAAATAAAACTGAAAAAATGATCAATTTAATTCCTCTACTATTAGCCCTGGTTTTAAATTCTCCCATATACTCAACCATTATTGGGATTTTGGATGGAGACGCCAAGATTTTGCTGATTCCCTTGAATAACAGGAAAGTGAGGTGTAGCTGCTTCCTGAAAATTCCAGAGAAGAATAAGCCAAAATTTTCTTCAAAACAAAATATAAAGATAACTCTTGCAGCACATTTCAGTTTAAAAACACGTGAGTCCTTGCACACTCCAATTCCAACACAGGAAAATGGATTGAGACAGCAGTGCTCAATACCCTGGTTGAAACTTATCCACCCCTTTCCTGTAAGGTATTGATAATGGGAAGTACTGCTAATCAAATCAGCGAAGTTATGATGAAGAACTGGAAAATGCCATACTAACACCCTTATTGAGGTATGTTCCAAGTCAAGGATCTTGTTAGTTACTCAAATAATGACTACAATTTATAATGAACAGTTGTGGGACAAGATGCAGTGCTATAAGCACTTACTAGTATTGACCACGCTGCAGCCTTCAAAAAAGACCTTCACCAAAATCCCAGGTGACTGAATTACTGTTAATTAGACAGAGGGTCAGGTTGAAGTTTATCAGACTGAAGTCAGATTAAGCCTTTGTGAAAGGCCTCACAAAGATATAGTCTCCAGTGTATTGTGGAGATACTATTAGTAAATAATTTTGTTGAATTTTGAGTAATTGTTCTGCTGAAGAAGACCTAGAATACCTCACGCTGTCCTACAGAATCTATCACCACTAAAAGGCCTTCACAGTGAGCCAATCACTCACTGAAGAAAGAAGTGAATACACACCAAAAAATCACTTTCAAGTTGTGCACTACAAGCTTGGTTTCAAGCTCTGTACCTTATTTTCTGCTTAGAAGTATTAAGTATCAGCTGAAACTTTAGTTCTGTGGATTTCTCAAAAATTAACTCTTACTAATTCTTAATCGTTCAATTAGGAAAAAAAACAGACTCAGTTTTGATAAACAATAAAAGTCAAAGCAAATATGAGGGCAAAGACTGAAGACAAATGGCCATCCTGATGAAATTATGAATGAAACTTCACACTTCAGAATAACCTGAGACTATCACTGCACATAAACTGGCCAGCAATGACAATAGTTATGAGAGTTCATATTCACTTACTTCTATAAACTGCTGTAAAAATAAAGTTAACATTAAAGTGTGGCAAAAGCTCTATTACATAACAGTGAATGAATGAAACTTAGTCCCTTAAAACTTACAAATAAAATGATTTTACACAGATGGCTTTTTTTTTTTTTTTTTTTTTTTCTTACAGCAAAAAATATAATTGGAACACAAAAAAAAAACTGAATATAATTCAACTCCTGCAAATCCTATCTGATTTGTCTTTTAACAAAAATTTATAAAAGCTATTCAGTTGGAAGGCAATAAATGAGCATTCAAGTGATTTACGCACTTTTGGCTCATAATTTTTTACACAATGTTTTATTTTTAAATATATATATATATGCTGTATACTATTATGTTTATTCTCTGTGGTATAATAAAATAATAAATCTATCTGATGAAAAATGGATTGTATTCCAATTGTATCACTGTAGCGCATAGAGCTGCTCTTATCATACCACTTACAAAGATCAATGGTAACTTGAAAATGATTTCATTCCATGCTACCTCTAATGTATTAGCAATAAAAGGACTCTTTTTTAATTCAAAAGTCACATCAGCTGCTGTCCATCTTTTAAACTCCTCTCCATTTCTGAAACTGACATATTACAGGAACAAAATATCGCCTGGTAACTACAGGGCTACCTTCTGATTTTCCTTGTGAAAATTAGTTTAAAAACTAGCTTAAGTGTCAATTCAGCAGAAATACAAAGCTTTTCCTGACACGCGCTGCTGTGTACCACACCCTAATACACCCTCCTGCTTTCCTTGGATAAAATGCCATTTGGATCCTACAAGACTTACGGTGAAAGGCCCTTCTAATTTGCAGGGCTATATATCTAAGACAGGGACAATCAGCCTTCTTAAAAATGTACAGACAGTTTCACTGTGATGTTAATGTAAAATGTAACATGTTAACTGATATAAAGTATCATAAAAAGGAACGAACTGCTGGCCTGCTTTCTCACAGACAGAAGTTTTCTCAACCAGCAGCATACATTTTACACACATTAAAAGCAAAAATAGCAGTAAAGCATGCATTCCAAAGACTGATCTTGATGAGACCTTTCTAACTCTCAGACTGGCTCTGTATAGCTACGACAAAATCACTTTTATTTGGTAACTGAAGAGATGACAACATATCTGCCAAAAATGCTGATGCTGTTTTTTCCCCAGATATACAAGACCACAGCAACTCAAAACTGAAGTACCTATAATTATGTTATGACATCGACTGAACTCTAAGTATCTACATTTCACTGTCAACAGCTGGAAAATTGTAATATGAAACTGCACTATGCAGTGGTCCACAACAGCTTATTTCCCAGATCTTCACTGTCATTGCTACCCTGGGATTACTACTATTGGAACTATATTTGTAAACACTAAGTTTTAGATGAAAACACTCAAAATATGAGGTAAGATCAATACAAATAAAAACCCTGAAAAACCTCTCAGACTGGCATAAGCAATATAACAGTATTTCACAGATGACCTAAACCAGTCTTCATTGAGATACAGGAATGGTTTATCTCCATTCTTCAGCTAGCTGTTCAGGCGCAGACAAAGACCTCTCACAGATGTAGACTTCATTAAAAATACACAATCTTTAAAGAGATGTCATGAAGGAAATTGTATGACTCGATAACATGCACTCAAAGGCAAGTATTTTCAAAATTTAATACAAAATTATGCTATTTGCTGTATCTCTGAATGTACACTTTTTTTTTTTAAGGGAAAATTGGTTTATTTGCTCAAGAGTAACTTTCACAGATCAAAGTATTTTAAAGGTACTAAAGAGTTTAGCCACAAAACACTGCCACCACTTCTCAAATAAGGTACAAAACCTTGAGCTGATTTTTTTTGTAGTCATGCAAAAAATCCACATCAACAAAGAACTCTTAGTACTCTACCATTTCTATAGCATTGACTTTTGGAAACCAGTACACTACAAAGAAGTGGACAATAAAGTATACTGCAAAACAAATTCTAGTTAGAAACATCTACTGCAATATAACAGTTTTAACTGAAATAGGTAAAATAATGGCTTATATAAGAAAGATTATACATATTAACTTATTTGCTTTCTCTACTTCCATTAGAAATGCTTAAAGAACATATCAAGTTCAAATTTTGATTTTCTGTAAAATTCTGTACTCTTTTAGCGGATAAAAATTCTATCTCATAGCTGCAGGAAATACAGCTGTCATGGGAATACGCATTTTCTTCATTCACTAACACACCTACTGCAATGATTCCTGAGATTAAGATGATTCAACTGTTAAAAATACCATAGAGAGAGACTGGAACACAAAAATTATATAGCATTAAGAATTTGTTAAATGCTCAAGCAGTTAAGGTAAAATGATTACTGAAATAATTACCAGAATTTTACCCTACAACTAGAAATGAAAGAAAAACTGTATTTTTTCCTAAATGTAATGACTTCCACTGGTATTACGGATACAAATAAATTACTCTTTACCTAGAGGAGTTCTTCTTAATTTTTTCATCAAGATCACTAAGAATTTGTTGAAACTCCAATTCTCCAGGAAGGACATTTAACAAACAGTCTAAATTGGAAGAATCAAGAGAATACTCTCCTCCCCATTCCATTTTCAGAATCTATAAAATACATAGAGAAAAGTGGTTAAATAATGAAACAATTCAGACTATAATGAAAAAATTCAGACTACAAGTACCAAAATATACAACATTTTGTTCTTAGGAAATACTTTGATTATTAAGGAAAGCATTTATGTAGGGAATTATATCAGTGTTGAATAGTAAACCTTGTCCATGGTTCTGAGTACAGTGCTACAGAGAGGGACACCTGTAAAATAAAAGCAGAGATAAATTTCGTATCTTGCATTTTCCTGATTTAAAAGAATCAGTTCTTCTACCTTAATCAGAGTAGTAGCTTTCTTCAGGTTTTGGGGTTTTTTGTAAGATTTAGAAAGAAAATTCTCACTATTATAACTGGAAAATGAGATACATTAGAGGGCAAATTAATTTTCTCTGTGCTTATAAGTTCTGTCCAAGGAGTAACTGCTTTCTGAAAATTAAGCACATCACTGCAAATAACTAGAACATAAAAATCCTGACCAAAACACTATAATCTACCAGCAAACAAGTGTCATCTTGCTTTGTACACATTTTACTCAACAAATACTTTGCCAAAACACAGGTTAAATCCACTGGCCTACTCAAACTAGGACACTAAATCCAAGGAGTCTTTATATCAGAAGCAAAGCATTTACAGACCTATTTTTCCCTCTTTTCTGTATTCCCTCTTTTTGAGAAATAATGACATTGATTTTACAACCAGCGATGACTTGCTACCGAAGTAAAAGACAAAATTACATTAAAAGTGCTAACTTTAATAACCAGTATACTTCATGTCTACTATTTAGTATTTAGTAATACTATTCATATTGCAGTAGCAACATAAGGAACAGACATAACTATCCAGATGCACACTATGTCTGGGCAACAAAATATAACAAATAAATACACTGTTTTTCTTACAACCAGTATTCTTTTATGAAGCAATTACAGTTGGAAATTTACTTAGAGGCACTACTAGAAAAATAGATTGAGAGTTTTTCTAAGTCAACAGTCTACAAGACACATGCTCCCAAAGAACAACAGATTAAGATGCAAGGTCAAGATGACAGTTTTTGGTCAAATAAGAATGTAGACCTACAAGCAGCAGAACTGTGCATTTCTTCAAGAGAAATGACACTGCTGATTCTGGATTTGCTGTTTAAAAAAAAAGTCAGAACTAACATGAAGGTCCTTTAAAGCCTACTATCTCACACATCGAAATTAACAGCACAATACTACAAAATATTTCATGGATATAGCATTTTTTAAAATTCTCAGAAGCCACAGAATACTCCTGTGCAAATAACAACTCAAAGACTTCCAACATTTCAGGATGTAGCGGAAACTCAAGTCACCGTTCTGGTTAAGAAGTTTAGATGTAAACCAAGTATGTCACGTAATACAATGACAGAAGATCAGTCTTCGAATATAAGACTCAAAGTATCTTAACAGATGTTACTGCAATTAAAGACACTAATTAAAAGTAGAAGTTAAATGGAAAACATTAAATAGTGCTTTACAGAATAAAAGGAATACTGAAAACACAGTTGTTCACTCATGTATGATACTACTTGTATTCACACATGGTCACACAAAATTTCTCTTCAGAAATATCTGAGTTTATACAGGATGTGATGCTAACTTCATTCAACACCTGTACCTCAAACCCATATTTTATTCAACCATGCTTGTAGAACAGTCAATGATTGGTGTAAAATGTACTGCACAATAGATACATGTAATGCAAAAATAATAACTGCTTGGAATGATTCCGAGTTTTCATAAAATAGCTGCACAATCAAAATTTTATTTTAATATTTATTCCTAACTCTTTTCCTTACCAGGTAGCCAAAAGAAGATTGCGTTCCTCAGAAAAATATCAGTATAGTTTACAGACCACTTACTGTTTGAAAAATTCATCATATGAAAAAAATCACCTTGTAAACATGACAGCCTAGTTTTCATGTATGCATTCCTGTAAGACTTCTGTGTCAAACTTCTTCAGTTCACTTGTCAAAACAAGGTAATTACTGCTTTCAGTCTTGGTTTATGGGGGAAAAAGCAAGATCTGATTGTTCAGTTTTAAAATATTGGTTTAGATGGTCAACAGTAATTTATTCTTATGAAAATCTAAGAATTTCTCTAACACAAGACTATCACATCAAAAAGCAAAATACAAAAAAATGTTTCAGAAGGAAAACATCAGTATATCAAGATACAGATTAATACAGATTGCACAGAAATTCTACTGTTATTTAGTGTAACCAGTGTCAGGGCCCTGGGTGCACTAATCAGATTTAACTGCCTGATGATCCGGACTCTCAGTGGAACTACTGTCACTCCAGCGCCTGTCCCACTCGCCTTTGTTGGGGGCATTAGGATGGGCATCAGCTGGCAAGGTCTCTTCCTTGCCCTTTGGGTTATTCACCTTCTCTCAAAGCCCTCAAAGAGCAGCCAGTCATTGCTGCTTCCTGATAGCCAGTATCACACAGCCCTCCTCTGATGGTAAAAACCCCATTTTTGTTAAGATATAATTCCGTATCTTACAATTCTTATTATTTGTAATAATACAGGGGAAGAACTCTTGTTTTGAAGCTCCAAACTATTTTGAAGTATTTTGGACAGTAATAACCCATTTCTTCTGCAAAGGAGATTAATTCAACACTTATTATTATGCTGTGTAAAAAGTACCATTCCATCACCTTTCTTTTTACTATTACAGTGAAACATTGTTATGTTTTGAGGCAAATGGTCTTAGAGAACCTCCTTCAGATGCAACTTTGTGTCCCTATCTGTAAGAAGTATAGTTCTTTTCAAAAGATAGTAAAGGAGCATTCCTCACCATTAAAATTATGTAGCTGTCAATCTTTTTGGTAGCTACTCTAGAAACTTAACCTCTGTACAGTTAGCTGAAAAAGAAATATTTTTCAGGTCTCTCAACTCACAGTATCAGTGCAATTTAACTTCACTGTAAGAATTCCCCACTTCTAAGCAGCCTAGCGTTAACCAATTTTTATCAAAAACAGTTAGGTGTATCTGAAAAAAATATATGGAACATTCAAGTTGATACAACAGATAGTTCTTGGTTTTTCAGCTCATATACTGTTTACCACTGAAGAGCACTTTTTCTTTTTTTTCAAGGCTTTCTTTTTCAATGTCAATCAAAAGGAGGATATCTTCTTATAGAGGTACTATATAAAATGATACTTGGTTCAAATTGGATACATTCTGATACAATGACCCAATAAACATCACTGTGAAAACCTTCCACTAAAAACACACATGGGAAATTCCACAGGATTTCCATGATTAATTTGTAATGTTAATATTTACTATAATAAGCATTATGTTCTCAGACATACAGTTCGTAAAAGTTGAATGGACCTAAAACTTGCATAGATTTTTGTATGAGCAGTTTTGTTGAATTTACACATGTACAATAGACCTACATTATGTATAAATCACAATATTTAACTACAGATTCATACTCTAACATACTGTAAATATGCAGTTAACAGACACCCCCCACTTTTAGACACAAACACTATTATTTTTAAATTTAAATTGGGAGTCCTTCATTACACTGGGTAAAACATTATTAGGTCCTGTTTATGGCGTACAAATCCATTCCAGCATTTTTAGAATATTTTTAAATGTTGACAGACTTATTTATTGGTAAATACTCAGTACTGTTACTCCTTTATTTCCCTACTGCACTTCAGCCAGTTAAGATTCTTGTTTTGACTTCAGTGGGTTTCAGATATCAAAGCACAGCATCAACCTCGGAGAGTATCAGGCAAATTTTGTGTTATAGTTACACAGAATACTTTGGGGGGCAAAAAAATCTAAATACAGTTTTAAACTTCAGTTTTCCTGAAGTTCTTGCTGAATCAATTGCCTAAGTCTAATGGAAAATCAATCAGCTGGGCTTTTAGGCCCTTTGAAAAAAAAATTATAGTACATACATATTCAAGAAAATTATAGCAGAACTAAACCAGTAAGTGTAAAGTTAGACATGGTTTCTCAAAATGATTGATTGTACTTTGTTAAACTTCCAGTTGAACTTTAAACTTTCACGGGTTTTCAAATGCCCTGTATACATTTATGCAAACTCTAAGTAAACTAAGAAGCCTTAGGCAGGATACCATTTCATACAATCCAGATCCAAAGAGATCAATCAGTCTTTGAGCACTATAGCACCTACTTGAGCAAATTACACAGTAGGTTTTCAGAAAAAAGACAAAACAAACCATTAAGGCTTCAATAAAATTCAGAGGTAGGCTTTTATACAGACAGTACTGTGTATGAAATAATCTAAAGAAGTTATCTAAACCTAAACAGAATCTCCTGCTTAAGCACCGGCAGATAGTTAATGGAACCAACAGTTTATGGGGTCTCACATTAAGTAAATAATGTATACCTGGGTACAAGGTCTTAATTCCCAGTATTTCTAACCTGCTTGTTAAGGCCAGAATATGAGGCAATATCTAACAGATTTATTCCATGAGACTGAAAATAAACAATTAACAAAATTAAATGAACCCCAGATAATTTGAACACAAATGATTTGACAAAGAGAGAGAATTAAATACCAAGTTTGTGTCTAATAGCTGAAGAATGAAAAAAACAAAACAAAAAACAATCAACCAAATCTCTTCAATTTTGTGATGCTAATTTAGCTTCCTGATTTATTACAGCAAAAAATTTGTGGTCGTATCATAACTTCAGTTGTTCACCACAACTAGCATACATGTGTAAACAAACCACTTTAGTGGGTAAAAAAACCCAGCACATTGATATTGTTTTGTTCAAATCACTGATTTCTAAATCAAGATTTGTATAAACCAAATCTCATTATTTTACAACACCACAATTCAGTCTTTAATAAGTCATTCAAGATCTAAGAACTCATGACCTGTCATTAATTTCATTCAGTTAATGCCAATGCACTATTTCAGTTCTTATATGAGACAATTATTTCCAAATACTTCAAATACTACCTTTAGTATATTTCAAGATAATTTTTAAATAACTACTTATATTTTGAATTTAAACAATAACTTGCACATATAAAATATTTAGACACTATTACCTAATATATTTATTAATTTAGCAACATTTTCCCCACATATAATATTCCACACTTCAGCAAAACATGCTTTGTCTAAGTGCAGTCCAAGCACCATGGCAATCAAATCTTCTGGACTGTTACTTTACAGCCAGTCTAAATACTGAAAACTTACTTTAACATTATATGAGTTTTACCCTTACAGCTCTCATTCCACCCACATCCAGGACAATAAAAGAAGATTGTTACCATCAGCACTATTTTAAAAAGAGGATGTCAATGTACCCATGATTTGAAAACAGGGATATTTCAAACTGCAGCACTGTATGCACAGAGAGCTAGCCAAATCATTGAAGCTTTTTTTCTGATACTGCTTCTTATCTTACAGGAGATATCTTTATTGTCCTAGCATCCTTGCAAAACTAAAAGGGGATGAGAGAATTGACAAGATTTTTCATCACTCAGCTTACACTTTCAAACCATCATCTTAACAATGATTTCCTTTATCTATCTTTAGTTGCACAACTGTTCCCAGCTGCTTTACAGCACAGAAGATGTCATCTGCAATTGCACAGCAGGCAGCAATGGTGATGGCAATGGCTTGAGATAATACCATTCAATGTGAAATTCCTACTGTTCTGGACTCCACATTGTCTGAATATTTAAAGTTTTTTTGGAAACCACATAGAGCTTATACAAGATATACATTTAAAAATCATAATTTCTTGAGCTCTACTCTGACACAGTAAAAGCTTCTTACCCAATTTTCTGTGGTAAAAATACTTTTATCACTGTTTAAAATAAAGACTAGTAAAAGAAAAGGAAGAAATTAAAAATTCTGTCTATAAAAGAACACACATTTTTGGTTCTGCTAATAGGCAGGTACTGAAGATCTCTATTTAAATTTTCCAATTAACCTTTCAGATTCACCAATTTCCCACACTTTGCTGAAGCATACACAGCATAATACACAAAAAGAATACCATAACATTCCACTAAAAAAACATTTAATGTATATGAAAAATAGTCTTCATGAGGGTTGTACTTACAAAGTATTTGGAATGCCACAAATAACTTTGAAACAAATTTTCTTAAAAATGTCTTATAATGTTCCCCCTGCAGACTTTTCACATTTGCTGTTGTCATAAACTTGTATTTAAATGCTAATTTTATATTCATCAGCTATTATTCAGCACACACAACACATTTTCCTTTATATCTTTCACACAGAGATTCTAAGTATCCATAATTAAATTTGTAACTTTACTGAATACAGGTCTTCTCCCAGATTCTGCCACTCTAAGAGACAGCAAATAAGAGAGTGGGAATAAGATACAACCCACAGTGGGACTGAAGAAACATAATCCTCACTGTGGATGAAATAGAAAGCTGTTCCTTCTACCTAAAGCTGCAATATCATAATGCAGTGCTCTGATCTATGGCAGCTGTATCAGCCACTGAATCATCAATACTGCCTAAAGCCTTGAAAAAGGACTGTGAAAATGCACATTTCTGACAAATAGCATATGCTATTATTTTTAATATCTTTGGGTTTTTCAAACTATGTTGCTTAATCCTGTTTTCTAGGCATATGTACAAGCAGTAATTTAACCCTAAGATCCATGAGTTCTTCCTATTGCCTCTCCCCCATTCTTTCAGCCACAGAAAGTGAAATGTTACGAATATAAAGCAAAGCAATCAGCACTGCTTTTTCAGATTTCCTGCTACTTGGGACTGGTAAGAGACATTCAAAGACAAGGAGAGAACTCTCATTTACATAAACTTAATCAAACACTATTGGTCAAAGGCAATGACTTCAAAAGAGGAAGATGCCATCTGGAGTTGCAAGAAAACTCCTGAGGAGTTATGTCAGAAGAAAGGAATAAAGCCTAACATGATTTCATAACCTTCAGAAGAGAAGAAATGGCTATTTTCTGAGTAGCTCTTGAGTGAAACAGTCCTATATCATCTTTGTCTCTCAGCTAGTTATCCCGTTGCTGGAATCCCACAGTGTACAACATCGAAAATTCAACATTTATAAATAACCCATTCTTAGACAAGAAGACTACAAACATTAAGCCTCCTACTTACGAAAAGTCAGTTGCTTCCCTACCTTATTAGTCTTTACAGTTACTAAAACTGCAAGTGCAACAACTGTTTGTATACAAGTGTCTTTTTTCTTTTTTTTTTTTTTATTTCTCTCCCCTCCCCACCCCCAGCTTCCTTCAGTAGAGATAAAAGAAGGATTCAAGATTCCTGTTCTCAAATAATCTTTTTTTGGTGTGTTTGTAGTTCTGTTACATTTGGTAAGTTAAAAATGGGATAAACCTGGTACAATGTTGTCTTCTTTGGATATAGTTTAAGTCCTTACCAAAAAAACACTCTGTAACTAACTTTTCTGCCATTTTCACATACACACAAACACAGCATAAAATCCTCTTCTGCCATTGTCCCCAATTAAGACTACATCAATCAATCTCATTGTCAAAAGGATATGCTTTATAAATGACAGATGTTTTAAAAATACTTTTCAATTACAAAAATAATTACCAATCAGTAAAGTAATCACTAATGCATAGACGAGATTCTTAGAAGCCTGGTTAGAAATATCTACTCTATGTTTTCTTATCATCCTGGGTTTATTTGCCAAGAAAATATACAGTAACTAGAATAATTTCAAAATAGCATACAGTATCTAATTTATTTTCTACAGCTACAGCTGAGGATTGTAAGTATTCAGTAAATTTTGAATACTGGTATGAGAAAATGTTCAAGATCAATAATTATTTTCCCCATAAACAGACTGCATGGCATTGTGTTTTTTCCTGAAGGACAAGAATGTAAGATAACTTCTATGTGCGAGACTAACGGTGCATCTACTGCAGAATTGTCTTTCCAATTGTGGCAATAAGAGACGCTATTTAGGGATAATATGTGAGTTTTCTCATTTTGTGTCACTTACAAACTCAGAAAAAAAGAGGCAATACTTTATAAACCCCCAAATCCCTCTCAGAACTATGCTCTCAAAGAAACCTGCTACAGCCTTCCCATCTTGCCTGTCATTAATGTCTAAAACTGCACAGATTTATAAGGACTGTACTGAAGGAACTAATCTTTCAACACACTGGTAAAGAAGCTAACATATACCATTTTCAACTAAAAAACCCCTTACAAATACATACTAGCTACCTCTATACTAGACCATGACAGCCTTTTCTCTTCTTGTTTATTGGAAAAATCCTCCATCCTGACACAATACTCTTTGACGACAATGGTATTTAAAGGAAAGAAATTTCAAGACCTTTGAGGTCTTATAGTTCAGTAGATCAGATACAGAGTTGTTAGAATTTTAACAGGAAATAGCCTTCCAATGAAACTATTATATTTTAAAAGAATTACAAAAGAAGTCTGTGACCACAGCTTTTAAAAGGTAGGCTGCATTTCAGTCCCTTCACTCCCACACATTCTATTTTCTTCCATTACTTTTCAATTTAAAGCTGAGAGCTTGAAAAATGCCAATTTTATAAAAATGAAATACAGAAATTCTCCATAGAGATGTCTCCTAAGTGTGTCCAAGTTTATAGTCACACTCTTAAAGGCTTGTTTAGTAGTATAAGTGTCATGGATTTTTTTCTTCTTCAAATACTATTATTAAAGCTTCTTACTAAATTCTACACAGGGTCATATGAAACATTTTACTGACAACTGTAAATGTCCATTAGATTTCCTTTTTTTCTTTTTTTAATCTTTCACTTCTTAAATAAAAAGTTTAAATTAGTTTTTGCTGGCACAACTCAACTTGTAAAGTTTCATGCCATACATGCTCAATACATCATTAAGATACCACAGGGTAATGCAGTCACATACTGCTTCTTATTCACCTACAATTTCCAACTTCAAAAGCTCCCTTCAACTCCTGTTTCTCTCTTCTTGAAAAAAAAATCCCAGAAGTAAAGTAATGACACTCTACTTCCTTTCACCATGTACACTGGAGTGTATATACTGGAGCAAACACAATCTAAAACAAGTGAGGTATTTTCAAGCTTGCAAGACAAGGTGTTGTTTGAATAAAAAGCATCTACTTGCTTTCCCCATACTCCACATCCAGGAGTGTGCAATGGAAACATCAAGCTTCTTAGTCTCTCACCCAATCCTTCAAAGCAGCCGATAGATGAAATCAGACATCTTAAGGATGCAATTTCCATCTTGAATTAATAAGAAACCTTCACTGCTGTCCCAGGCGCATGCTCCTCTCAATTTCAGCCAAGTTTTGCAAAGGGGTAGAAGACTCAGAGATAATTAAGTTATATAATGAGATTCAGGAAAATAGTTGCACAAATGGAAAAGAAATCCCTGTAATTGACTGCTGAACATGTCCAGAATTTGTAATCCAATATGAGAAAATGCCTTAAAACATTAGGTATCGCTAATTAAAGATGCAGTCGTGCTGTGACGCTGGAAAATGTGGAATGTGAAGACCCTACATCCTCAAATGTCAGGGACTGGATGAAGTTGGTACTTCACAAAGATGTATGGCAAGCAACAGCCTTCCTGGAGGGGTCACACAGCTGTGTCTTGATTTCAGCATTCAATGATTACAGCTAGCACTTTCTGTGTAGGAATCCTTATTCTGATTTGTGCTATCTGGAGGTCTTGGAAAGCAGGGAAAATCAGTCACATCTCCAAAGACTTCCTGCAGAAAGGAACTCGATGAAAACATGAGTGAGAAATGAGCACAAAGTGACTTATGGTAAAAGCATCTACCAGCTAGGGACTGCTGAGACATCTAGATAAGGCAACCTTACCAAAAATGAGGACACATCGCTAAAAGGTTTGGTATTGTGTAACTGCAGAAAAATGAATTGCATATCGGATGCTTGCTGTTTGGCAGATGAATCACACCTTCCAGGTATTTTAAACAGAAAATATCTCTTCTCCAATTGGCAGAAGCAGAATAGGCAACCTGATAGAGACTCTGACACGCTTTACCAGCATTTATACTCAATAAGTATGTTCAAAGTGGTTTTAAGTACTTAAGTATCTCTGCCACATCCAGGAGCATCTGCTTGACTCCTCTCCTCCTTGTACCAAAGAAAACTGTGGCAGGCTACCTGTGGTCCTTCAACTCACTCAGACGCAAGAGTAACCTGATTTGCAAGCTCTGTGTTAACAAACCATACTCAAAATGCAACATGAATGACCAGTGGAGTTGGGGAGACCTCAGCTTTAAAACAATCATGAAAGGTATTTCCTGACATCAAACCTCTTTGAAAATGTCAGCTACTGCACTCAGAATAGTCTGCTGAAAGTAAGGATGCGTACATTGCCAGAGCAACATCCCAAGGCAGGATTTCAGGACACAGGTTATGATTAAATCCAGAGGTTCAGCTTTATCAGGCAGTTTTGAAACTTCACTCAGAATGAGAACCTAACTGAGCAGCACACAATATACTAGTTGGAAAGATGTTTCTCCATTGAATCTCATAACCGTGTAACTTCTACGTCTGTCTTTCTAAGTAAGTTCTCAAAGCATTTATTTGCATACTGCTGCCTCATGTTGCATAAAAAGTTATTCAGAAACACAGGGGCGAAGGAAAATAAACAACAAAAAAGTCAATACAACAATATTGACATTGACATATGTGGATTCCTCTTGGAAATAATGAAACAATAATTAGGTACCAAAACTGCAGAAGACGAGACACTCATGACTATGACGTGTTTGAGAAGAGCATTGTGTCACATAACAGAGGAACTGAAGCAATGTGCACAGTAGCCTAAACATGAATACAGAAAGTGTGAGAAAGGAGAGGGCGTAACCGCAAGGGATATTGCTTCTCACAACACTGTTTGCAAACTACTGCCCTCCAAGTCTCTCCCACAAGAATTCTACCTCTTCCAGCTGACAATCAAAAGACAAATCCGGGTACCTTAACAAAAAACACTGACTCAAGGAGTTCTACCTTAGTCATCACTGAAGTTGGAAGACATGTAATAAATAGCACAATGATCTGGTTGATGCCTGTGTGTTCTTGCTTACAGAAATTCCTGTATCAAATTAGATAAATTATCAAAATCAAAATGTCATTCTGTGACAAAGTTTGTTACTCATTTTCTAGGTGTTTGAAATGAAACATATTCACATTACATTTCTAAAAATTTCCAGATGACTTGCTAATACTTGGCATACAAATAAGATCTTAAGAAGTATATAAAAGGTATTTTCAGATTTACTATTCATTAGTTTAATTAATGAATAGACAGTTTTTAATTACCAAAACAGAACAATATTTCTTTCACTTTTACTTTCAAAGATGGTTATTAAAGACATTGTTTACACCTTCACTTACATACATTCTTCAAAATAAGTTTTCCAAGATCTTTGTAATTAAGTGGTACACAAGATGGGAAAGGGAGGAAGAGGGCAAGGGAGTTGTATATCCTGATTTGTTCCTGTTGCTTTTTTTCCCCCCTTTTAGTTAACAGAATTCTTAAAGCCTACTTAAAAATCATTCTAGAAAGGTTGTATCTTGTCACCTTCAATTATATTGAATGCATTACTGATTTTATTGTGAATGTTTTATTAATGCTTTCCACATAAAATTGTTTGAAATATACAACTTTTTGTTCTCTTAAGAAACAATATTTGACTACCAATTTTTCAGTTTTCACTTTTTTTTTTTCCCCAAAAAAAGATAAAAGTGAGGCATTGCAAGTAATTCTTTAGATAAGGCATTTTTTCTTTAAAACTCCTATATTACAGAAGAAATAGTGCACTTCTATAAATAACATTTAGTGCAGTAAGTCATACACATTTTGCAAATAAACATTTTATAAATATTTACAAAGTTTTTAAAAACAAGAAACATTTTATAAATAAAATGTCATCGCTTTCTCTCTTCATAACCAAATGTTGCCACACTGACAGAACTATCCAATTACACCCAGTTGTTGGTGTTCCCCAGGACTATGGAGTCTTTTAAATTATACCATGTTTTTCACTGGCTGTGTTCCTCACATCCAGCTGCAACTCTATTGAATACAGCAAGCTAAATGGGCAAGCAAATCCTCAAAAGTCCAGTTTTCTTGCCTACTATTTCATTCTCACCTACCACAAAACACTAGTGCCTAGACTGAGACGTTAGACAAGGTACAGGTAAGTAGAACAACAGACTACAGTTGCCGTGCCATGAAAGATATAAAGTGCTAAGGTCAGATGTTCCTGTGTTGGACTTCTGAACACTGAAAGTCCATTTAGACATAATCTGGGTACAATACTTACTAGTGAAGGTGTAAGAACAAAGAAGAACTAGATAAATTATAACTTCAAAGAACCATCACATAGTTTTTAGAAAAAAGACTACACAGAGCAAACCTATTAATAGTTCACAAATACACACTTTTTTAAACTTACACAACTACACACATTTTTTCTTACACTTGTACACTTACACTTTCTTAAACTGTTTAAGTTAAAGATCTGAAGAAAGAAATTTTTGCAGCATTGATTTTTTTTAGATTATTTCATAAAGGTATCTGTGTTATGTTCATGTTCCAGTCAGATCACTTCAAATAGCTGACTACAAAAAAAAACCAGGAGAGAGAGTTAACAAACTTGTGAATTCCATTCAAGACACCAAAGCAGTTTTATATAGACATTTGAAGTAAAAAAACACAAAAACTATAATATATCCAAACCTAAGTTAACAAACTTTCTGTTTCTTATTTTCAGATATATTTATGAAAAGTCTATTTCTGTTTGAGGACATATACACAATAGAAGTAATTCTCCTGGCTTTGCTGAAGTAGCACAACAAAGGCAGAAAGAACACAACTATTTTGAATCTCCTAGCTTGCCATATGTTGGAAAAATTAGATAATAACTACCAAAAAGGAGGCGGCAAAAAAGGTACCTAAGTGGTTCTGAAAAGGTATTTGTTAGGTCTCAAAACATCCGGCTAGAATTTTTACCTTGGAATAGCTGCTGTATGACTGAATCTCAAGATTTTTCATAAACAATCATATACTCTTGTACTTAACCAAACATAACTGGAATCACTGTTTAAAGAAGGAAGGCTATATGATTCCACATGTAACTTATCTTGGCTTCCTAGATAACAGAGCAGTCTGCAGCCCATAGCTTTTCAATCTACAGGCCTATTTCAGCTTCAGAAAGCAGTGCAGAAAGTCACTGCCTACAACAGAATACCCTCAAGGACATGGAAAAAGATGGAAAAGTTTAGCTAAAGATAAACAGAAGCAGAAAATACAGCTCTTGACAAACTTTACTAATACTTACCTTACTTAT
>JAVJGI010000057.1:76907688-76919837 GCA_035590275.1 Ibycter americanus | reverse complement strand
GAAAGAGTAAAAACCTTTTTCCTCGGGTGTCCTAATTTCAGCTGCAATAGAGTTAAGTTTCTTCTTAGTAGCTGGTGCAGTGGCATGTGGCATGTTTTGGATTTGGTGTGCGAGCAATGCTGAGAGCATACTGATGTTTTCAGTTGTTGCCAGGTAATGTTTACAGTATGTCAAGGACTTTTGGGTTTCTGCAGCCCTGCCAGCAAGTGGGCTGGATGGGCACAGGTTGCTGGGAGGGGACGTAGCCAGGACAGCCAACCCAAACTAGCCAAAGGGATATTCCATATCACAGGACATCATGCCAAGTGGTGGAAGAAGGAAGTGGTGTCTGATGGCATTTGTCCTCCCAAGTAACCATTACATGTCATGGAGCTCTGCTTTCCTGGAGATGGCTGAACATCTGTCTGCTGATGGGAACTGTTGAATTAATTCCTTGTTTTGCTTTGCTTGCATGTGCAGTTTTTGCTTTACCTATTGAACTGTCTTTATCTCAGCGCATGAGTTTTCTTACTTCTACCCTTCCGCTTCTTTCTCCCATTCCACCAGGGTGGGGAGTGAGCAAATGGCTGTGTGGTGCTTAGTCACCACTCAGGGTTAAACCACAACATGGGGTCACATTAACATTTTAGCATATTTCTTTTTCCTTACATTAATCTTATAACGTTTTACAGCTTTTTAAAGTTAAAAAGTAGTAAGCCATGTAAGATTCAAGCTGGAAACTTACACTGCAATCAATTTTTAAGGTTCAATCTATATATTTTTTAATTTAACTGCCTAAAACTGAATTAGCAGAATAACCTTTAGAAGCATGAGTTGCGACCAAATCTATTTTTATGTAAGAGTTCTACCCTGAACCTTAGAGTTCCAACTCTATTCTACTGATCTGTAAATTATGCTTGTTGGGACCACCTGTTTTTGGCTGGGTCACAACACAAGTTTCCATTCACTGGTACACCAACAGGAAACACTGTGGAGAATGCTACAAGCACAAACAAAACATCCAATGAGAAAAGTTGTTAATGTTATGTATTCTGAATAATGAAGAAAGAGTTTATGGATAGAAAAGGGAGGGAGCATTTATTGAAATGGTATTTTTACCTAGTTTATCTACTGGTAATAAATGTCATTACAATATCCTGCCTCATGTTAATGTTGGAGCTGAACTTTATTCAGAAACTTGAAGTTTGTTCCAAGTAAAAGGACTGAAAGTCTATTGCTTTGCAAGTTTGTATCATGGAATGGTATTAAACAAATAATTTGATTTTTAGTATCAAGGCAGACCAGAACGATTTTTCCATATTTTTTTTCTTCCATCACAGTGAGCATCAGGGATAAGTGTATAGGAGGAAAAGAAGTAACTGGGCTGTATTGCTCACCACTCCCTGTATCTGCATTACCTGATATAACTCACATGCTCCCAGTCAAATTGCATGGTAAGAATTAAAACACTGTAGAGCCTACTATTCATATTTCAAATAATCCACTGTACCACTGGATGATAATAGCTCCATAAACCACTCAGTCCTTCTTGGAATGATTACAACTTTTTATTCAAGTCAGATTTCTGTACTACTATGCACTAATGACAAGGCAATAAAAAGAGAGGACAGAAACAGATTGATTGTACTGAGAAAAGAGATTCAGACAACTTGAAAGATAGGCCACATTTTCTGACCCCTTCTTCACAGGGTCAAGAGAGGTTATTAGGGTTTTCTGAATATTACAGAACAGACCGTATTCTGCTCCAAATGTAATAAATACTAGGGACTGTTGCACCTAAGCAAATGCTGCAAAGTACAATATGCATTTCAAAAACAGTGACCTCAATTAGCTTCCGCAATAGCTAATGTAAGTCCTTACTAAAAGATCCTTTATTCAAACTTCTTACAAAACTATACTAAATCCAGATTTCATACCTTTCCATTTCTTAATAGTTAAAACAGCTAGTCATTTTTATAGCTGTCATAAAGAAATAAGCATTTATAAAACAGTCAATCTAAGCAGAGTTTGCCTAGAACTTCTTACCCTTCAACTTAAATGTAGCATACCCTAGATTTTCTTCAATCAATAAAAATTCACATATATTCTTGATTAGTACCAATAAGCATGGTCCTATGAACTTCACAGGTCTCATCTAACCACCCAGTTAGAACTTTTTAAGCATTTATAGTTTATAGAAAGTCAATTTCAGAACATAACAATGTACAATTTACATAAATACATACCTGCAGTCAGTATGTTCTCTCTGTAGCTGATATCTTCCTGTTTTCAGTTGTAAGGAACCATGCATAAGATTCAGTTAATAGTTCATCAGTGGTCCTATGTAAAAAGAAGGTATTAAAATTACTGATAGGGAGTATTTGAGGAACTAACACTTTCACAGATAAAAATCATAATTGCTTAAGTATATTATAAACTGCTCACACAGTAGGACAGTATGCTTCTTAATTCCAACTGGTAAATAACAGTCCAAGTTCAAAATGTTAAAAAAAGTTTTAGCTTTAGAACCTCCATTTCTGTTCATACTTATTATACCAACGGTGGTGCTACATAACACTTCATTTCATTGTTCCAAAGGTATGAAAGCTATGAAGAGAAGATAGGCAGAGGATGGGATATGAGAAGGCTACAGAATCACCCAAAATAGCATACGGCAGCTCTAAGCAATGCTTAGGGAAGGTCCACATAGCTCAGTAGTGTCATTGAGAATAATGCATGTTGCGGTCACCCACTTGTAGAACAAGCATCTTAGAAAACAGAAGAGGTGGAAGATTCAGATGAACATTCCATATATAAAGGGAGCTTATAAGAAAGATGGAGAAAGACTTTTTACCAGAGTCTGTAGGAACAGGATAAGGGGTAAGGGTTTGAAACTGAAAAAGGGTAGATTTCAATTGGACATAAGGAAGAAATTCTTTACCATGAAGGTGGTGAGGCACTGGAACAGGTTGCCCAGCAGTTGTGGATGCTCCATCCCAGGAAGTGTTCAAGGTCAGGTTGGATGGGACTTTGAGCAACCTGATCCAAGGAAAATGCCCCTGCCTATGGCAGGGTGTTGGACTAGATGACCTTTAAAGGTCTATTGCAACCCAAACCATCCTGTGATTCCGTAATTCTATGACTGTTACAAAAGAACTGAAGATTGACTGCTGCATCCAGTAGCAGTGAATCAAATCAGGCAACTAAGAAGTAGTTTGCCAAAAATGTCCTACCAAACCCATGTACCAGCCATGTACCCTGTGCAAGCCCATTTATCCCCATTTACCCGGCAGCTGTCTAAGCATTGATGGTGGAATAGGGTAGGTGAGTGCAGTGACTGGCTGGTGCAGGCCTGCCCACTTGGCAGCAGTGCCAGTTTATGGTAAATTGACAAAACTATGATGAAAATAAGATAGTCTGCATTAGACTTAAAGACCTAGAGAATCACCTCTACAGAGGAATTGAAAGGACTGCTTTGATACATGCATGCTAACATACCTGAATAGAAAGCTCCATTATGTTTAACAGCAACAAAATGGGAAAGTATATGTAAGAAGTAACAGGAAGTATCCTGTTCACCTGCTTTTGTTTCATAACATGTTAAGTAATTTAAAATATTTTTACAAGGCTTTCTACACGTATTAAACTCTTGTTTTGTTCAGTACTGTTTATTAAAAAGAAAGTGGTTCTTTAAGTGGAAAAGAATTGGGAACTCTCAGCACTTTACAGGGTTTAGCTAAAGTACCCCAGGACTAAAGTCCCTGTAACTCAGAAGTTCTGTAGAAGAATCAACAAAGACAAGAGCAAAGGAAGTTTAAAAGAACCGCATGTATGTTTGACAAGAGAATAGCCCCTGTTCTTTGACCAATACTTTCACATCTGTGTTTCAAATTAAGAACAAAGCCAAGAAAGCCAGTACTTTTTCCACTCCTTTCATTATTCTTCTGAAAACGGAGGCTGTGCAAAAAACTATATAAAAAATGACAGTAAGGCTGTAACTCCAGCCCACAAAAGCCAAGAAATTTAAAGTTAGTCTGACATTCAATCCTTAAATCATGCAATTGTGCTTCTTTTTTAAAAAGCAACAATGCCAGTTAATGACAAGTTGTCAGCCCTAACTTTGAATTGCCTGAAGTTTGTCATTTGGTGTTTGTGTCACAACCTTAATGTTATTTAAATGTAGTTTTTAGTATCTATTATTTAAAAAGGTCTACTTTACGACAGCAAAAAGCTTTGATGGAATAAACCTCAAAGTACACTGTAGAGCTGGTATGCCACTTCATTAGAAGTAGTGCATAAAACATATGCTGTTGACAAATCTAATTCATTAAAGGTGAGGTAGATGCACTTTAAAACAACTGGATGGCATCATTATCTACAGTTCCTTTTATAAATTATTCCTCTTCTCCCTTTTGACTGAACTTGTCAGTGTTCCCTTTTCAGACTGTGAGTGTTTTCGCCTTAAAATTCAATACCTTCAACATGTTTGGACAAGTTAAATAAGTAGCGCATTTGCTAGAACTGAAATTGTAAGCAGAAACATTCACACTGATTATTTCACCTATATTAACTAACGAGAAATAAAATTAAGCAACAATGTATAAGAGTTTCAGTTTTATCAAACATAAAATTTAAAAATGAAGAGAAGAGGAAATTACTAAGTACAACAGAGTAACATTCTGGCAGCATTTTGTATTGCTATTCAGATGACTTGGATTTGATACTGAGTTGAATTCTGCAAGAGAGAAGATCAGGCACATCACAGAGCTGACAGCTAGTTGACATATTTAGTTATAAAAGGAAGAATTGCTAACTATATTACTCAGACTTTTAGGTAAAGACCAATGTTGGTATAGGAACTAAAGGCTATAGAAGGGTCCATAAATAAAGTTAAGCTGATATTTGAAGCATGGTCCATCAGAGTGGTGAATCCCTTGAGCAGCTTTCCAACAGATAAAACACATACAAGTAGTCAAAAACTGATCAAACTCCATCTTGGAATACTGTTGCCTGTGAGAACATGTAAATTTTTCTCCTCAGCCCAGAAAGAATGAAGTCCTTCACTGTGGTCTTTAAAACCTGATGCACAGTGCAGGAGCTTCACTGAATCAATTAAAAAATAAAGTGAAAAAAATGCTTTTGAGGACTAAACATAACACAAGTTATGGTTAAATTCCACTAATCACACATTCAGCAAGATCCTAAACTGTGCTATACAGAGGCGGAGAAAAATCAAAGATTCTTAATCAAGGATTCTTTCTGTAACACAATTTTCCTTTTAATTCCTTATAAAGTGTCATAAATCTATTTGAAAAAAAAAAGACCAAAAATTTTTGAATAAAATGCATAATCATACTTTAATATGTCAATATTCTGTAAAAATATTTTGTAATGAATTAGCTGGATTAGGAAAGAAACATGCCTTGTTCAAGAAAAGCCCATGTGTAGCACATAGTACCATCCTATATATTTCTTTACAGACACATGTACACATACACATTTTTAACCAGATGCAATGTCTCAGATTAATTCTATACTGTCTTTTGCAGCAACAAGCTCATTCCAGTTTAACACTTACCCTGAAAATTTCAGAGGTGGATGTTTTACTTAGAAAAATATGGCATATGGGTAACTTAAATATGGAAACACCTCCAAATATAATTCACTGAGGCCTAATTTATGCCTCCACGGATTGCAGCAAATCAGTTTCTGCAAGCAACTCTAAATGTTTAAACTAAAAACTGCCAGATTAATTTACCACATTTCAAACAGCATCTACCATTTACCTCGAAAGATTTACATTATATATGTCCAATATGCTACACATGCAACTCTCCCAATTAGTGTCCCCATTAATCCTCATCCTGCTCTTTTTTCAGTTTAATTCCCTCTCCTGCCATATTGTCTTTACAATCCTGCAAGTGGAACAGTCATTTCTTCACTGAAAGGGTGGTCATACACTGGAACAGGCTGCCCAAGGACATGGTGGAATCACCACCACTGGAAGTGTTTAAAAAACATGTAGATATGGTCCTTAGGGATATGGTTTAGCAGTGGACTTGGCAGTGCTGGGTTAATGTTGGACTTAATGATTTTAAAAGTCTTTTCCAACCTAAATGGTTCTGTGATTCTATGATTTGTTTAAGCCTTCTGCCACCAAAACATGGGAAGAGTTAGCTGCAGATGGACAAGAATATAGTGGTATCTCCACTCCAGGAGACAGACCTCAAAGGCCACCTGCGCCCAGAATCCCTTAGTGAACCAAATTAGAAATCATGCCACCTACAGCAGCATCCTTATTACTGAAAAGATCCATATCCTATTGACTGCTGGTACCAGCAACTCCTCTTGTAAAGTTATTTCTTCTTATGTTTACTTCTAAACAACATGGAAGCAGGACTTTGGGTACTTGAATTCTACTCTGGTCTGCCTAATAAATCCTTGAGGATGCTGCTGGGAGTGGGGAGACAAGGAAAGGAGAGAAACAGTAGTGGCATCCTTAGAAAGCTTAAGCTTATAAAGAAGATACCCGTAATGCCTTCCCAAAGGAAGCACTCATGCTCCCTAGCATTTTGTGAAAAGATACTCTGTTCCCAGTCAGGATTTCAGTCCTGCTCTTACGTTAGCCCTTACTGATGATCTTTATGAGCAATAATGTTGCTAACCACACAGCCCTTCTGTCAACACTGGCACTCCAGATGGAGAAACCGCTGACAGCAAAAACCTTCTACGCTAATAAATGTCATTGCTTCGTTGCGAAAGTGAAAGAGGGAGAGACCTTATCTATGTCATTGCTTCAAAGGAAGTCTTTTATTCCTCTGTGCATAAGGGACTGCCAAAGTGCCCCTTCTGCAAAAGGTCTAGCTACTTTTTCTGCAATCCTCAGATTGTTTTTAGGAAGCTGTTTGGAGGACTTCACCAATTCTCAAAAAGCTCCTGGGACTACAGATCACAAAAGGGCACTGCTGTCTCTTTACTTGAGAGCGCATTTCCCTCATAGCATAGAGCAGTATCTCTGGATGCAAGAATCACTTGATTGTCTTATGTCTGGGTGTGCCAAAGCCAAGTAGAGAATCACACAGTAATGTTCTCCATAACAGAACTCCACTTCTCTTAACTCCCAAGTCCACAAGTGTGATGGGAAACAATCAGTCGCTAAACAAAATTTTTTTCTCTAAATGAATTCTTCATAAGATTCAGAGAAAAATAAAAATTATGGATGTTAAGCTTATTTTGCACTGAAACAGACCTCAAAGCCTATCTGAAAAGAAACCCACTTTGCCATGGCAATAGTTTACTACATTAATATGATCTATTTTTTGCTGTTACTCTCACAGTTAATTTTGTATTTATTCTTTGGCAAATGCTGTCTGCTTCTTGAGTCCAGTAGACAATGATTTCTGATAAAATAAATAAATACACCAATGAACACATTATTTTAGTATTGAATGCTTCTACTACAATCTCCACGAGACACTAAGAGACACTGATATCCCAGGGTAGCAACCTGGAATTCTTAGGGAGGGATGACAAACAAAGTTGTAAAAACACAATAATTACCTGCCAGATCTGCTGGTAACAGGGGTTAAGTTACCTTAACTTAAGGTACAACTAAACAGTTACAAGGAACTGCTACAATCCTCTGTTAATCTCACCTTAAGTAGCAAATCTATGTCTGATACCTGTATGTCACAACTTTATATAATCATCCAGCTGTATACTTGTAAAATACATAGTATTTTATAGAACTGTATACTTGTATTATAGTATTTTATAGAACTGTAACATACTGTCAGGTATTTTGATACTAGTTTACTCTTGTTCTACTTTCATTAGCTTCCCTATTATAATTTATGCCATACTTTCTCCTACCTTCTTTTTAGTACTTTTCTCCTTCCATTCACAATCATCTACACCTTTTGCCTACCCTCTGTACTAACCTTAGGTACAGCCAACAGCAGAGAAGGTAAAAGCGTACACGCAACATGTTACCCCACTGGTTACATCATGTCTAACTTGATTTCAATTTCCTAAGGTCCTGTGAGCCAAGGTTCATGTTTTACCTGCATTGTGGGGCATCAATCATGCTGTTTGCAATTGCCTAATAAGAAATAATACTGGGCAGAGGATAAGGGTTATTGCAGAGAAGATATTCTTGGATATTCTGAGTATATACATTGCTATTTAACAACATACAATCAAGAAAAATTTATGACTTCTGCTACCACTACACTCATTCACCGTTCTGACTGCAGTTACTTAAGAAAGAATACATGAAAGACAAAGGAAATGTATTTTAGAACACACCAAAAAAAATTTTCAAAAAATTCAACAAACAAAATCTGAACGAGCTTATGTGGATTCTCAAAAAAAAAAAAAAAAAAAAAAAAAGTGAAAGGACTTTGATGAAGGAAAATTTGCTGATCATATCAGAATGGATCTTGTATGTACGAGAATATATTAGAAGGTCAGTGGGGGAGTTAGGTCAATTAAGTATTCCAGGCAGGTATAGCAGATTTAGGTCAGGGCAGGAGAACAGTAATATGATTAAGAAAGAAGGTCCAAGCAGCCAGGGACTAACTCATGTCAGGCAAAGACAAGAAACGAACTTTACGTGGTAGGAAAGGTTAAGTATTAAGGGCAAAACAAAACCATTCCACTACCTATATTTTAAAAGAAAAAAGAAACAAACAAAACCTTATTCCAAGTCATGAGTGACTGAAAGTGCACTAATGAAGTGCAGTTCACTAATTCATTATTTAACACACAAGGTATATATCTTGGCATCATTTACACAACAGTTATTGAACCAGCTGCTGAACACTGTTCTGTGCTCTCTCTACATTTGTCCCTCAATACTGATTCATTGACATGCATTAATGGAATATGAGTCAGCAGAAGGGCAGATGAGTGCAAGGACATAAGGATATAGGCTGAGCTTACAAAAATCAGAAAAATGTTCTTTGTAAGAAAAATGGTTACACAAAAGAAACACAAACAACACCTCCAGAAAAGACCATAAAGATGTTTTTAAATATACATACAAAGTCATGATAACAGAGTTTACACAACCATCAAGGCTTGAAGAAAAGCAAGAATTTTAACACTTGTTCTGCCATTCCTACATTCATCAGTTCATCTGTGGATTTATATTACGTTTGTACTATTTATAACTCTTGTAATCCCTTATCACTATAGAAGAAAATTAAAATTCCTTCACTGTTTCAACAAAGCCAGAGTCAGAGTTTCGAACTGAAGACAGACTTACAAAAACGGACTTAAAACAGGGCAAAAAGTTAGATTTTTCTCCACATGAAGGCAGTGTGGAGACACTTCATACTGTTTTAGCTTTTACAACTGACTTTTCAGTGTAGCTTCATGGGTTTTTTTACAGAGCTGTGATTTCTAAATGTTTGACCAAAATTTCCCTATGGCATTGTGATTTTCGTTTTCCTAAATGATACTGCTTAAACAAGCATACACATTATGTTGAGACAACAGAAGAAAAGAGCTCTAATGAGTAATTTTTTAAACTCCGAAATTGTTAATCAGTCCACTGATAAACTTCTCTGCATGATGGCAAGTATTTTAATGACATACTGCAAAATATCTTCCACTAGGTAAAAAAATCTGTGAGATCATATTTCACAATAGAAGAGAAGTTAATGCATGGATTTTATCGCTACCACAATTACTGCAAGAAATTACATAAAATATTCAACAAAGGAAGTCAAAAAGCTAATGAGGGACAAAAAACATGGAAAAAAGTGTGCCAAACCCTAAGTTGCAAAGTTAAGGATAAAGAGGTGAAGGCTTGCAGAAAGAGGTTGTGAGATTTAAGGACAAGGTTCAACAGTGATCACATTGATTGTGGCAACAGCAGTGAGGCCTAGAGAAAGATAAGCACACACATTACGTGAAGTATAATAGCTGTCTACAGGAAAATGTAAGAAGTGAAATTTCAAGGCAAAAGACATGGTGGTAATACAGTTATGTGTAAAACATAAAGGAAACAAAAAGTATAAGGTAGAATGCTAGAACAGTGGATTGAAAATGAAATATCTCTCTTTTTTTTGTCTCTCTAGGAAATAAAATTAAGAAAGCAGCAGTCACTGAAGTCTGAAAGAGACAGGCACCTGAAACACTGCAAGTAAACTCTTTCTGTGAAAGAGTAAAAGGAATACTTATTCCTCTGATCTTGACTTGTTAAAGAACTGAGGACATGGGAGCTATACAGCCGTTCTTGATAGTCCTTAAAACTAATCAGAAATTTTATAAGTGAAATACCATTTGTGTAGCATTGAAAATCCCTTCTGAATTTTTATAAAGATGTCATGTACTGTAAAAGAGAAAGTGTAAAGGTGGTTATCCATCTAAAACACAAACAGCTTAAATATAGTTTATAATACTGAGAAGCTGAACCATATATTTGACAAACACATTAATAGAACAAAGAAACCCAGAGGTGCTGAAAAGTACACCAGTTAAAAAGACTGCTCCTTAGACCTATGAGACCTAATATTAACTCTTGTAAATAAGAGAAAAAATCATGAATTGAGAGAGATTTAGCTACTATAATGAGATCACAACAAGGACCGAAAAAAAGAAACTACTTTAGGCTTTTTACAAAAAAAAGTTAATGAATCTTTTTGAAAAAATAATAGAGGGAGAGGGTAAGTGAAATCCAAACTTACCAGACATCCCTAAAATGAAGATCAAAACATGTTCTTCATTTCTTAAAGCTACATTTAACAACGTATTTCAAAGCAAAAATAAATGTGCAGTGTTGGAGGTCTCAGTTATTTTGATTCCCCATATTATGTGTCAGAGACAAGAAAAAAGAAATAAAAACTAGAAAATACGTGTGCTGAAATTCACAATACTATATGCTGAAGACTTCTCCAGCCTGTTAAAAGCTCTGTGGCATAAAACTGCTATTAGTTACCAGTTAAGTAATGGTTAGCTAATAGTAGTTAATAAGAATTAAACTATTTACAAGAAAGTACAAGTTTACAAAATTTAAATGAGTACCTTTACAGTGCTGACAACTCCACAGTGAAGGTACAAATGTGCAACAGGTACTAAATAGAAAACGCAACTTATGTTCATTGTCCATCCAGAAATGCAAGTGGTAAATACAGTCATTTAACTCTGAATATTCAAGTAGATGTTTAAAGATTTTTCAGTGCCACTTCTATCAAAACCTAATGACAGAGGTTGCTGATGGTTACTTCTTCATGCTTGCATAGAAAAACATGCGGAAAACTTCCGTAAGCATGAAAGGTACCAAACCAAACAGCAACACAAGACCCATCTGAGGCCCAGCAGAACTATTTTCTAGTTTTATTTTTGGGAAACTCAGCTTTAAAACCAAGTGTCCAATGGGCTGACAAATTTTAGATATCTGAAGCTAGGGGTGGTTTTGGTTTTCTTTCCACAGGAATACCTGTGTTTTGTAGCACTGCTGAGTTCAAAGCATTGCTTCTATTGATCTAAGCTACAGTGACAAACACTCAGCACTTGTGAGAGTTTTGCTGTACACATCTCAGTTTACAGGTCTTAAATATGAAACAGCTACCTCAATGAGTACAAAGTGAGTTGTCCACTTTCACGTAAGAATTTTATGGAAGGGAGAGAGTACCATTCAGTTCTTGAAGGAAGCAATTCAGTCTTTTTTTTTTTGTTTGTTTGAATCAGGACATGTGCGTTCTACTCTCCAACTGCATAAAAAGGGAATTAAAGTGTTCTACAAAGCTAATTTTATTCATTATGAATCACTAACAGACTTCTTGTGCACTATCCATTCAGTGCATTACATGATACAGTAGTGATAAGTCAAATACATGAGGGACCAAAACAAAATTTTGCAAACAATTGTAATCTTGGCATTCCTACATTTCTAAATTCTAAACTAAGTGCTTGAGGTACAAGCTGAATATTATTTTGACCTTTACGTGTTGCTTTGTAATGTAAAGAAAAAAATCAAACCCTGACTTCCGTAATGTAGAGTCAGCACCAACTCGATCAGCGGGACAGGAATCCCCTCACCAAAACATGTGGCTTGATCATCTGGCTGCAGCAGTACCCGGCCACCTGACGTGCGGAATCGAACTCCATAACTCGAGGAGAGTTATAAAGCAGGCATGTTTATTGCGGCGCCGGGTGCAAGG
>JAVJGI010000057.1:76826921-76842162 GCA_035590275.1 Ibycter americanus | reverse complement strand
ATATGAGCTTCACCACCCCACCACCCAAAGCTGGAGTCGTGCCCTACCTCCACCCCCCCCCCAAAAAAAAAAAAAAGAAGGAATAAAGGTCTAATAATAAATCTAATAAGTCTAATAAAGGCCTTCGTACCTCAGCTTTGAAAAAATATGAACAGTATTGGACAGCAATCCAGCACCTATGTCAGCACTTACTTCTTGATCCTTTCTCCGAAGGAAGCCACTTCATCAAGGATATTCTGGACACTGACACACACCTCCTGGATGGCGTAAAGTCTATTCATAAATCCTTTCTTTTCACTGTCCTAAAGAAAAGGAGTAGTTGAATAAAAGAATTTATGACTGTAGGAAAAGGATCATGTATCCATCGGTTAAGTTTCAAAAGTTACAGACTCATCTAACAGTAACTGGTAAAACCTGGCAATCAGGAACCGTTCGTCTCCTTGTCCTTGAAGCAGTGCCTATTGACAATACGTATGTTTTAGTACACATGCTGAGCACCACACAATTTTGTTTGCTGCTGCGTTAGTTTCTTAATGTATGTTTCAATACGCCAGGTCTCAGGTTTATAAACACGTTGTAACGTGCCAACCTCCTACGTAGTGCGCTCCTTCAAGCAGGAAGAGTCCAAAGATGGAGTAAGGGCAGCCTGCTGAAATGCTGGTTCTCGCACTGCTGTAGGCACTGGGAAGATAAGCTTTACATATGGGAGGCTTGGAATGAGAACCAGAACACAGCTCCTACCTCTGGCTCCAATATGTGTTTAAGTTGTTGGATGTACCCATGTCCGCCACCATCATCTATTCTACCTTTCCGCTTGGCCAGTGAGCTCTCTCTCTCTCCCTCTCCCAACCCCTTTACTAACATTCAAGTGCCACTACGCATGAAGTATATGGGAGATGTAACTCCTGACTGCCTTTACAATATGATTAGTGCAGCCCACAGCTCCAAAAGAACATAAAATGTCAGCCATGGGCAAAATGAAAGATGCAGGGAAGGTGTCACTGTAGGAAGTAATTTTAATTACCTCCTTTCTTACTCAGGTTTCTATACGCTATTGGACTTGTGTTCACAAAGCCATCAATTTATGGTAATGTAAAAGTCTAACCATAATTTAGTTTCTGTTAAATTTATCAAAACTCTTTGTGCCCCTAAAAATGTGGGAGCTTTTACAAACCAGAGTGACCATTTGTCCCTCAAAAGCAGGAACCACCCTCACTAAGACGTTTTCTGGGGTCTTTGATATATTCTCATCAGCAAATGTTGTCCTGCTTTCTGCCAAGTCCAGCAGAATTTGCCTCCTAGAAGAACCCAGCAAGGTGCTGCCTGGGCACATCAAGGCACTCCATGGACTATTCCTAAGCTGGGCCTCCTCCTGCTCTGATGACCTGTTTTTTTTTCCCCTGAAAGCTTTCTAACTCTAAACCCAGAAAGGCTGCAGCATCAAATCCACGCAGAGCCAACACCACACCAAAAAAAAAAAAAAAAAAAAAAAAGCTGTTACATGGGATTAAAATGAAGCACCACCATGGAAAAAAAAAAAGACAATTTATCTTGATTTTTCCCAGACTACATGTAAGTCAAAAGTTTATGTTCAATGTTTCCAATGGACTGATGCCATATTATCTTATCTAGTTTGAATGCGATTAGTGTTTTCTCAAAATAGGAAATGGAAAGAAAAATATTTCAAGATTAGCAAAATATATGATAAAAAAGTTGTTCAACGTTTTGCCATCACAAACCACACAATACAACAGCCTCTGTAATTGACTCCAAAGTCCGGCATCTAAGAAATCAGCATATGTTGCATTTCATGTTTCTTTTCTCCTCCCGATGCTTAATTAGCAGACAGTATATTGGTTCACTTATTTTGTTGTCCTTTTTGCTATCTTAATAAACCAGACTGGATGAGGAAAACATCATTTAACATTTAATCATCTGAAGTTCCTTCAGCACCACTGTTCTGCAACTATGTTGTCAAGATTTCTTGTGAAGGCGTCGAAAGTACCTAGCTACAGAACACAGACTGCCTAAAAATAAACAGTCATGAGAGAGAGACACACACAGACAGACACGGCAAAACTACTTCCAGTGACACAGTGTAATTTAAAAAACCAAACACTTCAGAGACCGCAAACCCATCAGTTTCTTAGACAATGTGAAAGAGCTTATGTTCTCAGTTAATTTTAATAATCATTCATATCACGAAGGAATATTTTTGTTTTTTGAGGATGACCATAACTGCAGCCTCTGGTATCATCTACATCGAGCACCACACAGCAAGACTGAGTCATTTGCGAAGTTATTTCCTTAATATTTATTACATTCTTGAAGCCTTGGCAATGACAGCATTATTGTCCTCAGGTATACAGCTTCTGAGGAGGTGCTGCATATATCCAGCGTGTTTCATTTGCCATCGGGAAAGACATACCTGCTCTACCCCTTCATGTAAAACACAAACTTCCAGTACTGCAGGAGAAACATGAAAATTATCTGTTCTCTTGTACGTCAGAAGTGAACAATAAGCCATGCAGAAATCACTGGTATTTTTCTGCTTTCCAAATACATACACACGTTGCCTCTCCAGTTTCATTTAATGGATTCTGCTCTCCCTGTAAAGTTATCTTGATTTACAATTAACTTGTATGAGAAAAGAATTATGTCACTGTAACAAAACCAGCACCTCTCGTGACATCTCCAGAACTCAACCGGCATTATGTTCAGAGGTCCTGAGGCTGTTTTTCTTTACAAATATTTCACAAGACAAACGTGTATCTTTTTTTGAAAATACATCTGTTTTAAATCATTCCCCTAAAAACCCCCACAAAACCCCCAAAGACAGAAAGAGACAGAGAAGGAATCACTATTTCCACCCCCCTGCACCTTCTGAGCTTAAAGAAAATTTGTTGACATACTCCGAGGCAGGAATAGACAAAACAGCACAGGAAAGAGGAGGCGGTCAGAAGGATCAGGGTTTGGCTTTGCTTAAACTAATTCCACATGCCCCACAACTATTAGCTGTTTTTTATTTCCTGCTCCAAAGATTTGTGGAGAAAATAATCTGGGCTAGGGAAAAGCTGCACTTATTTTCTTCCAGCAAGATGCTGCGTTAGCAAATAGAACATATGAGCCACCTTGAGCAAACCAAGGTTCTTAATAATCCATTTCTCAAACACTACTGGTATTTCCTTTCCAAAGAAAGATGGGCTGTGACTGGAATCAATTTCATCATTTGTATGGCTACAATTGCCAAGTTTCTGGAAATAATTGCCATTTAAATAGTACATAAAATTTATTATACAAAGCTAAAACCAGCTTTATTACTATTTGATTTCCACAATTTGTTTGTTTGCAGTAGGCTTAAGGTATCTGAAAAGCAAGATGTTTGCTAGGGGATGGCTTTAAGCATGAACTGTGAAAGCAAAGTGAAATTGATGTCGACAGCCTGACTTGCATTTACAAAGGGGAATGAACCCGAAGCAAAGCCTGAGACCACGTCCTCCTCCTCCTCCTTCATAGGAAACTGTAGATTACAGATTGATATACTGCTTGGCCAATAATAATAATACTTAACTCTTGTATACTGATTTTCAGTCATAACCGTATTTTACATTTGGTGAAGCCAAAGCGAAACAAAGTAGATGACTTGCTCTAGACTGCGTGGAGCTAATTCACACGAACTCTGAACACAACACGTGTTGTGTGAGCCTCTCTATTCAGCGGACTATGCTTCCAATCCCATGATAAAATAGGGTGATTCAGGAAAGGATTGTATCTCTAACCCCCAAACTCCCTCTTCTCCCAAGTTAAAGTGCATTTACAAAACAAACATTTCAAAAGACCGGGAAAGCAGGAGAAATAAATAAGCCAGACTCAAAAATAAACTTTGATAAAGTTAATGGAATTAAGCCAGTGGGGGGGGGGAAAAAGAGCTTTAAGTAAAAGGAGACATTTTTAGTACAGAGAATAAACTGCAACATTTTATGGTGGGTAACAGTCCTATTAATAACTGCTAAACTGGAAAGAAAGGCACAGATCATAAAAACAAAGTAATAGGAGAGTTTCAAGAACAGAAGTAAATTTTGAAATTTTTAGGAGATGCTATCTGGGAAAGACAGAGGCTCCTGATGGATCTTCCAAAAAAGCACCCCTTGTTGCCCAGACTGGTATGATAGCGCACCTCTGTACAAACCGAAGCAACTGAGACAGAGCCAGACTAACCTGTGATATGTATGGGCAGAGGATATGAAACCACCACCGAGAGCAACAGTGTTCCCCTGGTATGCTCTAAGAGCTATACGGTCCCGTCACTCAGCCAAGGGGAGACACATGTACTCTGCTTGTGTCACCTGTGGCCACAAAAGCATAGCCCCACAGCTATCGGTGGAGGAACCCCTCTAATCAGACTTGTAAATCTCTATTACTTGAATATGAGAACGCTACTTCTGTGCAGATTATTTCAACTAATAGTTGGTCTCCAAAGCACAGCCCATCCATAGGCACCAGCACCATCCCCTGGCATGCGTCTTGGCCATGTGCACGGCTGTGACACCCTGGTAGACCTCCACTTGGAACCTCACAAAGTGGACCCAGAAGAGTCCGCAGGCAATGCATTGGCCCTTTACTGGCATTCATACCTTGCAGGGAGGGCATGGAGACACTGACTATTGAATACAGTCCCATGGTCTAGCCATAGCTCAAAATCCATAGCCATAGCCACTGCTGAAAAACCCGTCACTGGGGATTAATGGCCTCAGCAATTACCTCCCAAACGCTAACCTCTGCTTTCTGGGAAAGTCACAAAGAAGAAGATAGTAAGCCAACACTATTCCAGCTCTGGAGGCATTTTGATCTCCTCAAAGCCTTCTGAACCCGTATCAAAAGGCTTCAGATCTGGTGATGGATACACAGGCAAGCCATTATTTTATCATTTTCTCAGGGAAATGGAAAGAGGGCAGACAACCATGATGATATTTTTACCTTAAAGCTGACTGTGGAAATGTAATCATGAGGTAAAGCTGAATGGTCTATGGGACCTGGAAAGGTGCATGGGGTGACCTGAAACTGGTCTCCTCCATGATGTCGATAATGAACTTGAGAGGGTCAGGTTGTTTTAACCGCTCTTCCCTCTTGAAGGCTGACACTTGTAGAGTACCACCACCATCTGGTCTTGACACTTCTTAAACTGAAAAAGTAGGGGAAGACTCCTGGAGACATTTAACACCTTTCAGTAAGACCTTAATGACTTAGAAGTTTCCACCCTTCCAGTAAGGCAGCTCGTAACTCTTCCAACTTCCAGTTATTTTAAATAGTGACTGATGGCACGCCAGGCAGACAGGTACCAGTGTGTGCTCTCCCCTTGCCACCAACAGAAGAGAAGGTCTGGTTGGTACTCATACCATCCTGAACAGGAACAGTGGGAGGCAGCTTCCTTAAGAGTGCCAGCACCATTCCACATCGGACGTTGGATCCCAGGATTACGTAGATAACCAGAACTGAGCTTTTGAACTGTGGGCTTCTCTTTTGCCCAAAGCGCCTGGCACCACATCTTCAGTGGCTGCGTTTTTAAGATTTGTTTCCAAATGCTCAACACGTCATCTCTGAAGTCTACCTGCCAACACCTGCACAAAACCAGGCCTGAAAATAACTGCTCATGCCCAAACGGAAACCAGGCTGAGGACTTTAAAATACGAAGAAAACCACATAATTTTTAAGAGAGCAGGGTTTTGCAGAGAGAAATGGTATTTGTGGTCATGATTATTAAAGAAAGAAGCAATAAAAAGTTATTGCCTAGTAAGCATTCCATATTTAAAACAGCAGAAAGTAGGCACAATAGAAACCATATAAACATGCGGACGAAACCACTGAAGATTCATTGTTTATGAAGACACCATGCCTGTGAGCATGAATATTACAACAGTCTGTTCTTCCTCAAACATACACTGAGAGTTGATAAAAATCATTTTGAACCTTCTGTGACTTTTTGGCACTACCACCTATATAATGACTTAAGACTTTTTCATGTGTAATGAACTACTGCAGTGCTAGAACATAAATATAAAATCAGAAAAAAAAAAAGAAAAAGAAAAAAGAAAAAAGTCAGGAGCTACAGTAATAATTCTAGGGAAAGATTTCTACAAGCAAGCTTTCTATAACGTAGCGGAATGACAACTTTAATGGCAATTCTTATGTAAATTCTTATTACATGGAGATTTTTTTTGCTAGTGCTTTTTATTTTCTTTCTTCTTACTACATTACACAGTACTGCCCGATGCTGTTTAAATCTGTTCCTTCCTAATCTCTCTTTCACTGCACATTGTAATACTGTAAAGATAACATTCCAGATAAAACACAGAAACATGAACGCAACAGAGCCAGTTAATGGACTGCCATGCCATTTCGCTGAAGGGCCATCTAGTGGGGGAAAACAAAAACTTAAATTTTCCTTGTATAGTACCTTTTTGGCTAATGCTAAACCCTTATGAGGTGTTAGTTTCATAAATACTCTAAGGAAATATATTACTTAACAAGGGCGGGAGCTTGTTTGTTCACGGTGATGCATTCAGGGGCAAAAAGTCAACAATGCCAAATAATGCTGTGCCTTTCTTATTTTGGAAGGAAACTTAAAAGAATTAAGGTGCTGTGGTGTTAAGCATTGGGGTGATGAGAATGCACCAGATGCATTTGCTTTATGTTCATATTCGAAAAAAAATGTGGTTTTTTTTTCTCTCGGCTGCCTCTTTTTCTCCCCTTCACCCTAGTCTACCATATTTAAGCAAGGTAAGAAGGAGTTTCTTACCTCGTGCAAGACAGAACTACACTCGAGCTTGACAGTGATCTCATTAATATTCCTCTTGTATCCAGCCACATCGATGCCATCCAACAGAGGCTAACACAGAAATCTTGGTGTATTGCCCAGCAGTTGTTTGCAATAGCTAATAAAGTTATAATATGGTCCTGAAGTTCTACTAATGAACAAACTTTGGCTACAATTTTATAGCTGGGTTTGTAGATTCCAGTGGTTCTGTTTACCCTCTACCCATGCTGAATGCAAAACTGCAATTAACAACATGTTCGTTAATGCAGCTCTTCAAGTTCCATGACACAAATGTGAGGGATGACAAATTTAGGAGTTAAACCTCAAAGCTGTAATGATCTTTAAAAGGTAAGGAAAGAGCCTGTGAGGTGTATCAGAAAGAGTTACTTTAAATAAGAACAGCCCTGCTATGCAAGAGCCTGGAGAGATGGGGTGAAAACACGTCACAGCAGCTAGTATAAAAATTCTGCGTTCAGGTGGGGGTGAGAGAAACAGACACAGAACCCAGAAAGGGAATGCTGAAAGACTGCGGTTAGCAAAACACCTGAATCTGTGAGATGCTTACCTAAATCATACCCACGCACTTTTGTTGTTCACTCATTACCAACAAGAGCCTCGTCAAAATAAGATAGTGCTCTGTTTTGAACGTTTAAAGTAGCCTCGAAATTTATCTTTAAATAAATGCCTATACAGCTGTCACTGATTGATAAGAAAGGAAGATTATGGAGTTCTACTGGATTAACAGCAATTTACAATTTCAGCTGCTGTTCTGAAATACGTTGGCTTGAATGTAGCAGACGTAAAATTTAATTTGATGTTTTAGTGTATGTAGAACATAATTTTCATTTCCTTCTTGTAAGGATTATGATAATGATTAGCGTGCTTTTGGGCAAAGGATAAAGACTGACTATTCGAGATCACCTCCATACCGGTCTAGGACGCTATCTCTGCACCAAAGTTTGCATTTAGATTTACTTTACTGTTTCTGGAAGCTTTCCAATCCCGTGTTGATGGGATATTATGATCTTATAATTCTTAGGTAAGTTGTTCACCTAAACAAACAGAGATAGTAATTTTACACTAACTTATCAGCCCAACCTGGCAAGCCTAAGAGACAGCAGCTGTAACTGCTTCTGCTGCCAAAAGACCTGCACCTCCAATGCAGGACTACGGAGGGCAACCTCAAAAGTTGTCCCCACCACGGTATGAACTGCCACCACAAGAGCCAGCAAAATGAGTCCGATACCGATCTAGAAGGTGATTCAGCACTCCAGCCTTAGATTTCTATTTCAGAGTTAATATGAACTATTCTCTAGAAGTGTTCTCCTCAGTAGGAGGAATGTGGTCCTCTCCTAGCCTCCTCCTGGATTGCTACCCTAGGTGAGGCTCCTGAACTGCAGATCACTAAAGATCGGTGACAGCAGCCTTACTCCTTCCCTCCTTTGGTTACCAGGCTAAAATATCCAGCTCCTTTTTTAAGCAAGGCTATTGCTCTAACGTTTCTCTCACACTCACTGCTATTAATGATTTGTTTAGACCAAACACATACAAAAGTAATTTTGCATTTCAAAATTCACGTGATTGTGTCTTGGACTGCTGATGGTTTTGGCTCACAGAAATCAAAAGGCATTCCTTCCCCTGAAACTTCCTTACCGAAACGGGCACAGACAGTTTTAGTACTAAATTACATGGGTCTGGTCAAGCAGAGAACTTTAGGAATGCCTTTACTTGCTGCCCAAACAGTGCTCTTTTGGAACAATTAATCCAAACCTTTTGGCTGCTTTGGGTTCCAGTGATTTAACTCAATGGCAAGTTGCTATGAAAAAAGGCAAGCAAAACCATTTTTTGGGGGACACTATTTGTAAAGAGCAGCTGTTCACAGAGACTTGAAAACAACAGGTGAGATGCTCAGAGTGGCTGCATGTTGTTACCACATCCTGAGGTCACCAGAGCCCAGGTGAAGAACACCAGTTGAAGACCAAGCCCTAAAATCTGATTGCTGTCAAGTGCTCAATGATTAGGCAAAACTCCTCTCTTAAGGAACATCATCTGGAAAAGAAAAACATTAGGCCTTATGCTCAGTTAATCCAGCAAGTGTAGGTTATCTGAAATATTTCATTCCAAACGTGAACCTACAGCAATGGAGATGAAAATAGCAATATGTGAGATCTGGGTGATGTTCTTCGTATGAGCTGAATGTTTAAAGAGAATAATCTTGGAAGCAGTTTGAATTCCAAACTGATTTAACAAGATGATGGTCAGAAGAACCATAAACACTCAAAACCAAAATGTACAATACCATGATCATGCTCCTAGCTCTGCTACTCCAGCTTAAAAGAAATCCTACGGTGTCTAGAGCAGGAAAGACTAAGCAACATTCCAAAGGCAATGCATATATAAACAGACATTTCAAACAGCAGCTACAATTGTTCAACGAATCTATCAAATATTAATAAACTGAAGAAAGAAAGCAAGCCTTTCAAAACCACTCCTTTTTTTTACATAATTCCCCTGGATAAATGTTTAAGCTGTGCTTTTGGAAAATTACATAGTGTAGAAAAATAGTTTGACATTCAAGGCTAAACAATATAAAAAGGAAGAGAAGAGTAGCACCTAGAAAATAACCCTGCAGACATTCTGGGGGTACAGTGGGCAAGGAGTGATGAGTGAACCAAGAATTCTAGGGTCCCTTTGGAGAAAATCCAGAGAAAAGCTTGAAAAGGCTCCACTGCTGATTTTGTTTGTATGCTTATTTCACTGAAATAGGGTGGGGGATGATGGATGGACCCCTCTTTGTTTATTAGGAAGTACTGAAATTTTGGAAAAGATCTAAAGCTGAGCCTGAAGATGGGGTGGGACCGTGAATATACAAAATCACAATGAAGGGTAATTTGCAACAATGTTATTCTAATGTCTAACCACTACAATAGTGTGTTCTACATTCATTTTAAATACGCTTCAGCATGCAAATGTCTCAGAAGGAAAAAAGCACATATTTATGCTGGACCACAGTAAATTATATTCTGGCTGAAGAGTTTGTAAGAAGTGCTCAAATTCCAGTAATGTACTGTAGTCTACAATACCAGAAAGAAAAAGAGTAGCTCAAAGGCAAATATTTACGCATATGTTTACTTGTTGGGTTTGGGTTTTTTTCAGAAAAAAAATACTTGTAGCTAACGCAAAAGCTTGGGCTGTGTAGTGTATGTATACATCTGTTATTTTACAATAAAAGACTTTGTAGAAAAAGCTACCAGCTTGTTCTTGGTCACCTAAGGTGAATTTACTTTTGAGAAATTAATGAGACTTGCTTAGTTCAACTCGTAATTAATAGAGATGCTTTAGAAGGAAAGTGCTGTAAAAATTCAATACAAAATCCAGATGATTATTGTAATGTTGGAATGACAGCTGAAAAAATAAATGGCAGGAAACACAAAAATTTGTCGTTCTTCCGGCAATACTAATTTGATCACTGAGCGCTCACGACACAGGAAATACACCGGATCACAGATGATACTATTTGTACTAAATCCTGCAACCAAAGGAGAAAAAAAACAGCTGAGATACCTAATTTGTAGAAGATGAAAAATAGGCGTTCAGTGAAATTTATCTGCTTTCCTAAAGAAACAAATAAACAAAGTACTTTAACCAGCGACCATGTGAGATGCATTTCCCCACTTCACTTTTTTCCTCATAATCTCCTAACTTGCACACTGCCTCTTTAAAAACTTTATAAAGTACCAAGATCCACAGATACACAAATGCCAGAGGAAGAGCACTGGAAAGCCTACAGGGAATAATGAGCCCCACAGCAAACTAACACATTGCTGCTCTTTAACAGTTCAGCGTGGATGTTGGGCATTAAGCAAATGAATGACTGAGACTGACTAGAATAAGCAAAAGGGGCACCCAACAGAATTTAGCCTGAAAAGCTTCAGGAAGAGTTGGCACCCAACACGTGATGCACCCCTGAAGGAACTGGACCCTTCTGAACATGGCACTATTTTCAGGAGAGAAAATGAAATTGTAAAGAGAACTGGAGACCACATCTCCCTTCCTAAATCCCCAGGCCTTTCCTGATGTTTCCACAAATGCCAGAGGCTTGTGTTGGATGACACTGGCTTCAAAGGTTTGCTGGCACCAGCTGTCCACAGATGCACGAGCACCGTGCAACCTCCTCTTTCTCCAACTCTGCCACTGCCGTCTAATTGAGGGTGCTGTATAGTGCATGATCTCTAACAATGTGCAGTCTGTTTAGAATAACCTATTTTATTCCCATAGGCCTTTTCCGCAGAGAAGACAAATTAGGGCTCCATTAAAAAAAAAAAAAAGAAAAAAAAAAGAAAAAAAAAAAGAAAAAAAGAAAAAAAGAAAAAGCTTATTTCTTCCAAAACTTTAAGCTCATTGCTTCTTTTAGTGACACTCAGAAAAGCAACAAGCACCAGCCACAGTGCAAGAATTCAATGACAGTTCTATTCTTCAACTTTCAGCAAATAGTCTTTGTATTATTTATTGTCTAGTAAATAAAGTTTAAATGCTTTTCAGCCCTGGCTGCAAACTCAGTACCCATCTGCAGCCCAACAACAGCAGGGAATAAAGCTGCCATTGTAAAATGTCTTTTTTCTCCTGCGTGCCTGCTTTCCATAGATTTCATTATTTCTCCTGGATCTGCACACATTGTCGTATCTAGGGCACAGCACTGCTAAGTAAACAGGGAGAAGGGCTGTGAAATTTTTATCATCATTGAAACAACTGGCTGGGAGGTGATACTGTATTCAACCTTTTTTTCCAAAGGAAATGCAGGAAGGCGCAGGTGCCATTCCTCTAGCAGAAGAGCTGTGCTACTCGAGCCTGACAGTTTGAGATTAAGCACACAAACGCTTGAGGTATTTATACTTCGCGGCACAACCGCAAAAAGGCTGCAATAAACAACTGTACTGGATTAAAGCAGTTTTTTTTTTGCAAAGGGACAGACTGGTGTGATATTTAGAAATAGCCAGGCTGTGCCACAGTTCTCTGCTGTTAAACACGTGGAAGGAGGGCTCGTGCAAGGCGCTGGGTGGACCTATGTCTGCACAGAAACAGAGCGGTCAAGAGCAGGCACCCACAGAAACAAGCCAGTTGAGGTCAACCAGATATTTCAACTTCCCAGAATATTTCTCAAGCTTTCAGAGAACCATGATTCAGGAGTTTCCACAGCTGCTTGTTCTGAGTAACTCTCCATGGCTTTTTTTCCCATGAGTTCATCCGCTCGCACGTTGGACCTACAGAAGCTTCAAGCACCCGCACCACTGTGACTGGTTCCCCTAATCCCCACCAGGTTCCTTCAGGCAAACACCATCCAGTCCTGATAATTTGTTATTGTTCATTTTGTTGACTTCTCCTACAGTTTCTTTCACCAACATTTGATTTGAAGCAGCTCCTCTCGCACAACCCCTGCGGAAACATCCCCAAGCTCTTCCACAATGAGTACACATGCAAGAAATTAGGAGCAGGGCTCACATCCAAGGCCCTCAGGTAGCTTGTTTTCTAAAGTTCCTAGCACCATACGCAGAACTTTCAAAATTATTTATGACAAATTTCTTGAAGCTTTTTAGAAGTTATAACCAGTCGAATCAATACTGGGAAAGCAAATGATAATCTACATTGTGCTTAAAATAAATCTTTTAGACTCTTCCTGAAAGAAAAAGATATTAAAATAACTATGCGAGGAGAAAGAGGTAAAAGAGCAAATATATTTCAAAAGATTAGTGGTAAACTATCACAAAATCTGATACTAGAGCTGATGTGTAATACACTTATTAACCCAGATCAAAAAGAACGAAGGTTGAGATGCCAAGTTTAGAGGTGACAGGAATACTTAAGGAGGTGATGTCAAATTTCTGAGGAATATAACAAAGTTAGATGAATTACTAACACTAGTTGCTTAACTTTACCTAGTGCAATTATACAATCTGATGAGATCATTTCAGCTGAAGTACTGAATTCAAATTAAAAAATAAAAACAAAAAAGCTGATCCAGAAGAAAGGCAGGCACGAACGACAGAAATAATGAAAATTGTGCAAAGGAAAATAAGACAATGAACAACAGAAAGTACTAGGACATTTTAATTTACACAGAAGATGAATGAACATAATCAAGATATTCAAAATAATGAATGGTTTACAGAAAGTAAATTGGGACTCTTAATTACTCTCATAAGGCGGTAGGGAGAAATGTTCCACAAACTTGAAAGGCACCAGAGGTAAAACTGATAAAAGTAAATTCTTTTTTCCATACAATGCAAAACCCACCGGTCGAACTGGCTGCCAAAACAGCATTAATACGAAGAGCTCAACAAAACTAATAGCAGAATTAAACACATACACCATCATTTTCCTGTGAAATTATCAAAACAGTGGGTAGAACAACCATCCATCATTTCTGGCAAAAACATGACACAGTTAAAATCTCTTGTGGAAGTCAAACAAGAGTTTGAGTCACAATAGAGAGCAGAAGTTACTGTGAAAATTAAGCATATACAGTACACACACGAGCCGAAACCTTTCCTGTTTATTATTTGAGATACTTGCATCTTTGTTAGGAAGTGTCAAAGAAGCAGTAGGAGAACAAGAACTCAACAAACAGAATCATGGAACTGCTGATATAGTAGCCTAGAAAAAAGGTACTGAGAAGTACGGTCTACTGCTTGCTAAAAAGGATTGCACAGATATGCATTAAAAAAAAAAAATATATATGTCTTTTCACCTCAGCCATACAGTGCAAACAGACTTGCAGTAAACCTTCTGAACAGGGTCACAGAAGCGTTTTCCAACTACAGCCGTGATCCCTTCTAGGGGGAAAAAACTTGCTAATTCCACGTTTGGGTAATCGTTCTCATCCCATATGAATAAATGGTTCATTTTACTGAGTTTTTTCTGTTTATGGGGACTGGGGCTAAGAGAATGTGTGGCATGCCCACTGTTATAACACTAGTCATTTACACCCATACTTACGTCCCAACAGCTATTTTGTGTTTCCTTCTGTGGAGCTCTGCCAATCCATGCTTTGAAATAGATTCATTTTTATTACACGATTGTACAATAGCATGTATGAAAACAAACATGTAAGAAGATCTCCAGCATTCTCGGGGAGGAGGGGAGATCTGAATACCTTCAACCTGACCTCCAACTGAAAATCACCCGAGAACCTCAGCTTTACATATGAACACACAACAGCGTTTTTCTTTCAGTTTGCTTATATGCTTTTTTCTTTATATGATAGAAAAGCTTAGAAATCAGCTACTACCAGCCAGCTCCTCAAAACACGGCAGGAATTTCTTCCTCCTCCTGAGGCACCGAGTTTCGCTCTCAGATGGATGCTGAGCTTTGGAGAACGCGCAGCCTCCGCAGCACGGCATCCTACTGCACCGCCCGGGCCCCGAGATCGCATTCCCTTTTTATTGACTGTAGCACTTTTGATTCCCGTGCAGTTGAAAATATTAATGTATGCAGTGGAAAATATTAACATGGTGCTACAGGGGAGAGAAAGGGAGGGAATTCACTAACAAGGCTCACTCAAAAACAGGGGAGCGCAGAAGTGTGTAGCGTGAAAAGCATTTCCCTCCCGTAGGTGGAAGCACCTGGGAGATAGCCCTGTTGTGTTACGGGAAAGCAAAGGGAATGCAAAGCAGATCCCGTGGCAACTGGAGGTGGCACCGCCTGACCGGGCACCCTTCCAGGGCTGTGTTTGAGATTGCTCCCCGCCACAGGGAAATGGCTCAAGCTCTTTATTAGTATCAGTATTAACATTAATAAGTGATAATATTATTAATATTAATAATTAAAGACATTAATTATTAAGACTTTTTTTGTTGTTTGCCCTAGGAAGGGGAGGGGGGACCTGTCAGAGCAGAGCCCGGGGGGTCTCAGCATCCCCAGAGGACGGGTTTACCTTGAAGCAGGGGCAGAAAAACAATTAGCTGCACCGCAGAAGGTGGTGGAGAAAGTAAAACAGCATTAAATACTAAGTTATCAATTACCTCTAAGCACGCAGGGTAACAAAGCAAGCCCAGTTAAATCAAAATAAAATGGGCACCGCTTCTCAGAAAAGTAGTATAAAAAGACAGCCACCTTCTTCACAGCTGGTCATCATCATTATTTGTCATATTTCACGCACAAGCTCTGCTTACCGCCCTCAGCTGTTGCCATGTTGTGTCCCTAGCTGCATTCTGTGAGCACCGAAAAGACCCTTTCAAGTACGAAGGCACCGCTACGTACAGCACTGTCATTACATGCAGTCCCAGCATCACAGGGGTTGAGATCTGCTCAGCGGCAAGAGGCTATTATTTATTTCACCCTTCTGTGTGGTCATTTGTTTCTAACTTCTTTATATTCCATTTATGTGGCATAAATCCTTTGGCTGATTCCAGTGACAGAGCTGAACTGAGC
>JAVJGI010000057.1:76816811-76826906 GCA_035590275.1 Ibycter americanus | reverse complement strand
TCTAATATTATGGAGCAAACAGAAGTATCCTCATTAGCAAGGATGTATATTATTAAAAGAAAGATCCAAATTATTCACCTGAAGTACTACTAAGAAGCAATATATTTTAATCTCATCCACCCCACATCCAATTTTCCTTACTGTTACTACAAACATTACTTTCAATAAACATTTTAAAAACCTCACCCAGCACTGACGTGTTTTAAATAGACATCTAAACCTGTAAAACAAGAGCAACAACTGAATGCCGCCAGTTTTATGTAGTTTGTGGTGGAGATCATCTCACACATCTAATCACAGATTCCAATTTTCTCCTAGAGTGTAAGAGTAGGAAGAAATATACATGGAAAAGAGGAGGGAGAGGGAAGAAAGTAAAGGATTCCTAAGCACAAAAACTTTTCAAAGTCCTAACAGCAGGTAACCGGTCTAGTATATTATACTTTAGAAACTCATGCCACGGCTCTGGCCGTGCTTCTGCCCTCTGTCCTTACATGCTTTGCTAGGATACCACTCTGAGTAAAGATATTGATGATGCCCAGAAGAAACGTATACTGTCTGGATGGTATCGACATCTCCAAAGGGGAAGAACACCACTATGCGTGTTGAGGCAGTGCAGCAGTGTTGGAGTGCTCCCTGTCTTTGGCTAACCACTCTTTAGATAAATGATGGAGAAAGCAAAGCAGGATATTACTAGAGCATAATTGTAACAATATTTCTGCTGTTTAGTTTCATCCTTGAGGAAACATATCCTTTTTGACTCCCTGGAAGCCATTACAAAACCTTGTCCTTGTAAATGACTTCATTCATTCAAAAAAAAGATTTTTTTTGTAAGAACAGCAGACCTTCCTTTTATTTTTTAGTGTCTTCTCAGAATCTAATGTTATCTTTTATGAATGTTTTTCATGTTCAGATTGTGTAAACTAATTTCTCCAACTCTCCTCACCTTCCTGGGAAGCGGACAGCAGGTACAGAAACCATCTCGGGTGTCCAAGCCCTGATACTGATTTTGGGGATTATTTTGATCAAAAATAATCATCACAGACTTTGAAACAGAAGCACAGATTTATATCATGATTCTAATAGCGTTGACCGGGATTGTAAATATCTGCAACAAAACTCATGTTCTGCAAAGTTTAAGGCTTTTACCATACAAAAGTGCATTTTACAACGGGCAGCGCACACAGAGTATGTGCGCTCACTGATGTCAATGGTCCCAGGAGTTTGTCAGGAAGTTCTCTGAGTTCCTTGTCTGGATATGGGAATAAACCCACATGTTTGGCCACTTCTTCAAGGCTGTTCTTCCATTTCCAGAAAACAACAGATTAGAACAACAGTAATTGTCAGGATCGATCCCCTCTTCAGTTTTAAAAACGGCAGTATAACACACTCCTGCCTTTCAGCACTTCTGTATTTTGCCACAACTTTTGAATAAATGTCAGTAAAACAGTAAGATTATTAGGTAATTTCCTTAATAATCGAAGCATCACTTCCAAGTATTCCCCCAAAATACTCTTTAGAAATGTAGCATGTTTTCTTTGCAGCTGGTATTTTTTTCCTGCATTCTGTTGCTGAAAACATTTTTAAAGAAATCCAAAATCAGGTAGTTTTTAAACAATTTTACTCCCCTCCTCATGCAGGAGGGATACATTTTCTTGTCTTTTTTTTTTTTTTTTCATTGCTAAAGCAGAAATCCCTTCCTATTCCCCTTATGTCTTTCAGCTGATGAATTTGTCCCCTTTTTGTGATCCTTACCTCTTTCCCTAAGGAGTCTTAATTGACTTTGTAGTCCAGTTTGGTCAAATTCTTTTTAGCTATTTTCAATACAATTTTGTTTTGAGCTTGGATCTTCAAGCAATCTGCTGGGAAATTACAGAGACTGGATGCTTCTAGCTGCTATTTCCACCCAAAGGATTTGTGAACACAGATAAGTTAGGGTTTCTGAAATTCAATGTATTTTGTGGGGCAAAAACCAAACCCCCTTGTGTACTGAACGGTATTAACTTGGCCACAAGTTCCAAGTTGCTGTGTGCTAATCATCTTAGAGACGTAATTCACACAAACTATATCTATACGTGGGAAATGCTCTATAAACACAGAGCTCTGCAGACAATGTCCTTGCAAATTCTTCACCCATCGTCCCCACCTACCCCAGTGAAACACAAGCACACAGCCATTGTCTTTCTTTCCTCCTCTCTGCCTTCCCCGCACCTTTTCCCTTGACTCACTCTCCCCATATTCGCCCAGAGTTACTCCTCTGCGCTGCTCCTTATCAAACAGGAATTTGCCAGAACTATTAATGCTTGTGACAAATGACACCATTCACGGACTCAGACCCCCAGGGCTTTGGCACTGTGCTTAGCCAACGCAGAGGGAACAGACAGGAGAAGAAATATTTAAAGGAATGAGAAAAGACCTTTCTTTCTCCACTCTAGTTCGGGACACACGGGTAGACTGCTGAATCTCAATAATCTGCATTCAAACATCTCAGTGTTAAAATGAGAATAAGGAAGAAACATCTGTAAAATGTTCCCGCGTGCTTGAGGTACTTCCAGTAATACTTGTGAATGACCTGGAAGTACAGCATTAAAACTGTTTCTTTTCCCCAACAAACCCTGAAGAAAATAGATATTCCAGAGTCCTACTTAAGGATCTCAGCAGTTGGCATCGAAATACGAATTGCAGAGCAAAAATTGAGGATGTGGGGACTGGTGTGCAATCAATGACCCGATCCCCAAGCCAAATAAAAGAAAAAAAAGCATCAGCAAAGGATGTTTCCTCCACTGTTCTGACAACAAAAAATAAACAGTGTATTGGCAGACACAATAACCTTAAATCCCAATATATTTGATCCAACAAATTCTCTAGGTTCAGTAATTACATTTTACTTTCTGTAACTACTGTGATTTGGTCACCTGGAGACAGGATCTGGCTCTGTTCTGCATATTTCCATCAAATCTTGTACTACTTTTCTTGGTTTTTGGGTTTTTTTTATTTATTTATTTTATTTATTTTATTTTATTTATTTTTATTTTATTTTAATGCTGACCTGCTTTTAAAAGGCAGCTCCATTTAAAAGAATGGTATTTCTTCAAACTCAATAGATTACGTCCATCTGTGGTGACACCTGAGCTCTGTATCAAAACAAGCAATTTAGAGATATAAAACATTTTGAACTTTCCCCATATTACTCTTTCAGCAGACTCCCAAGAAGGGGTTGTGCTGTTCTTTGACTTGACCAATAGATGCAGTATCAAACAGCAAAACCTACTAGAAAAGGAGTTTCTCACCAGATTTTTGGGGGGAGCTTCAAGAGTGGGGAGTGCTGCTCTTGAATCTGCTGGCTTTTGCTTGGGGCTTTTTGGGGCTATGGCCCATGAATGAGCAGTCCCTGAAGTCTGGATGGCGTTGAAGGAAAACACACTCTGGTCCAACACCCAAACCGCTGTGTTTTCCTTTCAAAGTCTGAAGAACAACGTCTCCAGTGGTCTCTGTGCACAGGGGTTGAGGAGTTCCAGCCTCCAAAAGACGAGGATTTCACACCAGCACCTTTAGCCTTGTCTGAAAACAACTTTCACTGAGCCGCTGCAGTTCCTCTCGTTAGTCCGCAGGCACTGATTTGCAGAAGCAAACCAAGAAAGGGACTATATGTCATCTGAACACTTTTAGTCCATTACCAAATAAACAGACAACATTTCACTGGGGAAAAAAATACCTTCAGCACTTTCAGGAAATGACATTTCCATATTTATGCATTAAGAATTCAAAATTCAGCCTAAAACTTTTTTTTTTTTTTTTTTTTAAATATCACGGTGTTCTAACACCGTGATATTTTCTTCTGAATCAATATATATCCTGAGGAAGCTGGGTGAAAAAATTACACAACATAAGAGATGTTTCAAAAAAATTATTTAGTAACAAACTGGCTCTCGGCCTGTAACACTATATAATGTAATTTCTGATAATGCAGCTTCAAGCGCTCCCTGAACAGACTATAAAATCTTAATTTTTAATAGACTGTCGAGAAACCACAACTATTACTATGCAAACCATTCCTCTATCAAAATGCAGGGGTGTGTATTATGCTTCAGAAAAATAGCTGAGTAAACTGCTTCTTGATCTTCACTATATGCTATGTATTGATCTAAAATATTCAGGCAGCATTTGTTCTTTTAGAGTGGAAAGGAAAGCAGCTCTGGGACTCCGCAGAATAGACAAGAAGATGCTTTGGTGCACAGAAACATCCACACAAATTCCAAATTCCCACCCAAACATGAAAAAAAATAATTTAAAAACAAATCCAACCATAGATTAGCCTCCTACTCTGCAGCAGCAGAGAAGGTATTCCAAAGGATTGCTATCTATTCTTTCCCTATTGGTATTTAAAATTTCAAACAGTAATTAAAGAACAAAAACCATCTTTTCACTACTTAATTTTAAATTATAGCTAATACCACACATTAAAGGCGTAACAACACATTGCCGTATGTGCTAAAGGTAGGAGGAATTGTGCCATTCTTTTGTATAAAATACTAAAAAGAACATCTACTGAGCAATCAATCTTAAATTACTATTTCTGATTGCAAGAAAGCTTCAGATTAGCAACGGTGTTCTGACTTTTTCACACTGTTAAAGAAAAACAGAAAGCAATACCTTATCGATACAGTGCTTTTCTCTCAGAGCTCTGTGTTACCTAGATGCCATCAGATACCTGTGACATTACATAAATGAGGGGTGTCCATTTTGTTTTTGTAAATTTGTTAGCCTTCAGAACAAAAAGGGTTTACTAACATAAAATCTGTTTCCCTGCCCTGGACTTTGTTTCTTTAGTGCTTGAGCAGGCCAAGAAAAGATAAAAGGGGAAAGGAAACAGGAAAAAGAGAAAGAAGAGAGAAACAATACTTTAAATATATATTTGCCATTTTTCATATACATTTTTTGGAACGTATGAAAATGATCCATATACATTCCTCAGCTCAGTTACTTACAAATAACTTATCTGTAGAATCAAGTAAATCTGTCAGTTGTGCAAGTTTATTTTTCCATGTGCTATCTCGAGATAAGCAGGTCTGTAATATTAGATTTCCACTGACATAATTGTGCATGAATTTTGATCTGATTTAGTATTACATGGTGCAAAAGGTGACACATTTCCTTTAATATAGCCCATTAGAAAAGGAACAGAATTGCCAGTGTATGAAATCCGAGGAGTTTGATTGAAAGACTCTGGGACTTTGGGGTCAACTCAGTGGAAAAGTAACTTGCTCAACTACCCCAGGCACTAAGCACTGTGACAAGCAAACCTAATACCCGGCGTAGTTACTCAGTTAGGCAATCAATAAAAACACTGTATTATCAGGCTGCTACAGCTGTATGTTAACCTATCGTATTACCTCATCTGCTCCCAAACCAGTCAAACACGCATTTGCTGATCATGCAGATAACACAGAACCACCCCGGTCCTTAAGTCACATTTAATACTAAGCCAGAGTGCTAAAACAACTGTTTATTGCTTTTCCATATGCCATAAATTCTAATTTTCGAGTGTATCTAAATTGTACACCGAAGACTACATTCAAAGCACTACTGAGATGGCAAAGCCAACTGCTCCCAAATTAAGGTACATGAGATTTAAGGTAAGCTCTGCACGTTCCTGCATGGATGCTCGACCCGTCCCTGTTCCTCCAGCACACCTCCACCCAGGGCTAGGTGGCCTCTCCCTGCCTCCTCGCCTTCTCCTGACACAGATCTCAGCATCCTTTCCCACATCCCTGCCTGTCCAATGCCCGGCCACCCCGGCTCCCTAAGTTGTCTCCACGTTTTTTTTCTTTTTTCTTTATGTCTTTCTGGCATCTCTCTCTGACTGTTCCAGCTCTTGCTCCCACAGGATCCTCAGCTCAGAGCTGCTCCCACAACGATCACGGGTGGGCATCTGTACCCTTGGCACGCAACTCAACAGAAAAGTCAATAAACCCACAGAAAAATCACTGCCCTCCCCAGCACTTGGTTCCAGTGCTTGACCTTTCGTGAGTCCACACCAGGCAGGAGCAGCCATGGCAGGTACCTGTCCTGCTGGAAGGATGCTCTGTGAGGATACAGGTGGGAGTTCACAAATCAGCTACTTGTCTTCAGCAAATTTCTGCTGGAGGTTGGCAGACTGCTGCCTCTTGCCCTGGCAAGACCCGCCACCAAGCCGCATAAACTGTCCAAACAGAAACAAGAGGTTCAAAGGAATTAGGAAAACCTCATCCTTCACAAGGCAGTCACCTGTGTCTTTGGTTATCTTCCAGTCCCTGCTACAGCAGGAGGGTAGATATGTACAAAAATATATACTTTTTCCCCACTGAAAACCAATGCATTCTTCCCTGCACTTACGCTTTAAAATCTACAGAACTGTTTTAATGGAAGTTTCCCATGATTAAAGAATTGTCTCCAAGTCTGGATTGCGAGTACTGGAAAATAAGCACATTTCATACGTGGTGCACACCTGATGTCAACAGGCACCAAAACCAAGAAGCTACGAAAGCAAAGGGCTGCTTTAACCTCTATCCCAAAAGAAAGTGGGAAGAGATACTGCAGGATGGAGGACTGGGCAAACCTTTTTTTCAGCAGAGGTGACATCATCTGAGCTATCAGCATTCTAACAGGTAACTTTCCCCTCCAAAAAGGCATGTATAGTCCAGGGCAGTGGAGCAGAAGGAGCCTGGTAACAAAACTCCTGTTGGAAAGCCTCTATGCATCCACAGTTATCCACTAGTTAGGAGCTGTATGTCCACAAAGTTCTGGGATGGGTGGAACCAGTTGCCTTTTCTGAATGGAAGTGTATTTACAGCTTGCTGAAGCAGGTGATCTCAGTAATTCACTTAGAAGACAAACCGCCCTGGTAAACTGCCAACCCTTTGGAGCTTTTCTAGTAGTTATCGGTAAATGCAAAAACCCTATACCTACAAAACGAAAAGGAGGTAGATTGAAGCTAGCTACATGCACTATTTGTCCACAACCTTTATTTATGCCAAATTTACCTCTTGATCTGCCAGCAGCTGAAACCTGAGCAGCGGCACACTCGGCTCCCTACCACACTGCGCTGTGTCCTCGTGGATGCTGCTGCACAATGCCAGCTTTGTAATTCCATACCATGCTCAGCCAGGAGAAGCTTTGCACTTAAAATTCTTCAGGGCAGGGGTGCCTCTTTCATTTTGTCAGGATTGTATTTGGCCTGGATGATCTCTCCAGCAACATCATCACTGATCCACACCTCAACATTAAGTAAACAATATAAAATCTTCTACTGACACAGAGATACTTCAAACTGCACACAAAATACACGCATGTTGATTGCAAAAAACTGCAGTGTATTTCTCCACATTCCTTTGCTTTCCTCCATAAAGCACAGCAACGCCTGATCAACTGTCACGGCAAATTTTTGCAGTTGAGATTGCAATTTTTCTCACAAGCATTTCAGCGAAGTCAAAGGCACATACCTAGCTCAAAAGGGAGATTTTCAGTTGTGTTGTGCTGTGAGCCTCAGCATCAAACCTCAGCTGAAAATCCAAACCACATGCTACCCATTTTGCAGACAGCCACATTGCTGTGCATGGTCTTCTCCCACAGCATCATCTCCGCTGGTCCTCCACTCTCATTCACACACACTGTGTCAGCCACAGTCCCTGTCAGCAGGGACCAGGTCCGTGCAGCACCCATCCTCATGCTAACCCATCTCAACTATCACTTCTTTTCTACCAGGCTTCCAAAGTTGTGTCTTATCTGTTACTATCTCTGCTTTCTGTGGGACTTAGATGAAGACTTGTACTGTATTACAGGCAGTACGCTTTGCTGTAGAACAAGTTCAAAAGGCATCTCTCTAAAACAGGTGTTTGGGGCTGTTCTCCAGAAGGCTAAAATGGGGAGCTATGAGAAAACCTGAAGAAATATTCAGGCAACTGGCAAATACTTATGCAGCTACACAGCCCGCTTAGAGTTAGTTACAAGTGGTGCATGGCAGCAGCCAAAACAGAACCCAGATGTCATGATTCTGCATGAAACTATGTTAAAAAATTCTGTTAAGAGAATAAGGAATGATCCATTCTCACCACTTTTAAAGCCACATAACAGATGGATGCCTTTGGAGCTAAGGAGTAAACCGACCTGCACATGTAGGAAGATTTCAAAGAGAACCCAGTAGTAAAAGCTTTCGGCCATTTCCTTCAACACTCATCATTTCTCTCCCCTGAGTCCCAGAGAAGACACCCTGTTTTATGAAGTTACTTTTTGAGGAGCTCGATGAAAACAAACCTTTGCTTGGTCTCAAAGAATTTCAACCTGCTTAGTTACAGTAAGAAATAATATTAAGGGTGGAGGAAAAATACAGTGCAAAATTATGTCACATTCTGAAACTGCTAACATAATTAAGACATATTCTTCATTTGATTTAATAATTTATTGAATTATACTTGGGTTACTTAATAAATGAGGAACATTACCCACACTGTATTAGTCACAGGTGAAAAAAAACCACGTACATGGATGAGTGCAATTCATTCAACAGTTTACAGACGCACGGTCCCCCAGGGACTCCCTCTCTCACACACACACACCTCCTCCAGTGCCAAACTCCAGACAGAAATCGCAGATTCTGATCTCACTGATACTCATTTTACTCCACTAATTCTGACAGCATTTCAGGGCTGCGCTGGGGTGAAGAAGCCTGATCTCATTAAAACTAAACCTCCCAGAAAGCTGTCCAGGTTACCTGTTTCCAAAGGTGTACACTTTGATCACAAAGCCCATCCGATGCCCCAGTATTGGGCACGATGGGAACCGCTCTCTGTGGAAGCTCCTGTGCAAAGGCTCCGCGTGATCCAAGGTACATCCCGGCAAAAGTAACTCCACGGCTGTGACTCTGAGACAATCCAATAATCAGAAACAGCACCAGCTGATACTCCAGTGTATGGGTTGAAGCAGTCTACACCATCATTCCTTCTGCTATGTACAATTTTGATACAACCCACACACACGCCTCTTATCGTCACCTCTGTATGAACAACTAAAGTGAGCTGAAGCCAATCTGCACTGAGAAGTCTGACTTCTGCAGCTATGGGCTGTAGATTGCCCTGTCGTAGGTTTGTCTGGTAAGTACACACAGTCTGGCAAAGCTTTCAGGGGACAGGACTTTCATACAAAGATACAGTTTTCACTGGAAGGTGTTATTTTTTTATTTACAGTTAGTATTTAGGAGCTATGTTCACGCAGAATTCAACGGTGGAATCAAACTATAGGTGAACCTATGGATTTATTCGGTCTGGAATTTTCTCTTCACTCCACTCGCTCTCTATTTCTTTATTGTTTTTCCACCATTTACTTTATAGGAAATAACTGCCACTACAATAGATTACAATCTTCTCTTTTATAGAATATAAAAATACAGGCTACATCAGAGCTATCTTTCCTTCTCCTCATGATCTACTCTTGGTAAAAATGCAGGGCATGCTTATGAGACGGGTTACAAAGGTATCTTGGCTTGAAAACAAAGTTGGTACCTCTCAGCAGGGATGATTAAAAGCTTTAAAACATACTTTAATTTGCCTCAACTATCATTCATTATAAAAGCTTCTAGTTATCTTGAAACATAATAACATTGTCTGAGAACTGCAAAGAATTTTTCAAAGAACGAAAGCCTAGAGAGAGAGTAGCTGAAGGTGCAAATGATTTGAATATTCTGTATTAATAAAATACTGCTACTGTTAATAAAAAGGTAAAATAAAATAGTGCTTATACCGTGCATCTTCCTCCACTTAAATCTGCAATAGTAGCACTGCTCACTGGCCTGATTCTGTGGCATGCTGAGGGCTTCCCTCAAAATGCTGAGCTGAAATTCTTTGTGATTATCTGAAATCTTATCTGCAGCTTGTTCAAAGAATAAAGCCATGTGAAAAGCACACCTGAACTTCTTAAATGACAAAACCAAAATCTTATATACATAGATTATGCATATTGACCGCTACATTATTATAACACAACTGTGTAAAAATCCTTTTGATAGCTTGTTGATAACTTGACTTCATGTAATTTAACTGACCCTTGTTTGCCAAGATACTGTGT
>JAVJGI010000057.1:76784067-76800332 GCA_035590275.1 Ibycter americanus | reverse complement strand
TGGCCCTTCTGCTCTATCCGGACAGAAACTCGGGGATCACTACTCCATTGACCTGCAGAAGAGTGCAGTCCCTAATGCCTGAATTGATGAGACAATTGTTAATTGTTTTCTTGTAGGGATATTACAATGGAAACTAACTCTTCTGAGCCACTTTTGAAGGTCCCAAATTCAAGTATTTTCCATAGACACTAAACATTTGAAATGCAAACTCAAGTATTTTCCATAGACATTAAATATTTGAAGTGCATACAATTTTTAACTATGCTTGTCTAGCGCTGATTAAGAAAAGTTAACAAATATATTTTTTTGTCTTATCATTAGCTTGACGATTTCAAAGTAATGTCTAAACCAGACAATATTCCTAAGATAAGTAGTCAATGATTTCACTGAGGCACACAAGGAGTCTCTGGAGACTTGGGAACAGAAGCCAGTTCATGTGAATCCTGAAGCACTCTCTAGCCACTAGGAAACACTGATTAATTAATTTAGTTAATATTTACACTCTGCATAGGAAAACAGAAATATTTAAATGACTACCAATCTAATGATACTGTGCTAATGACCTGAGCTAACGACTTGTGATATTACTGAAGATACGTGAGTTAATTAGAAAGGCATCCAGTAAGTCTGCAGATCACTTCATAGAAGACAGATGCTCACCACCATGATAACCAAGCTCAAATCACAAAAATTAGGTCCCAACTTGTGATAAACCTCAACAAAAAAAGAGCAACTAACAGCACAGATATCAAATATTTGCAATGAATATGACTGGTTGATAAAAGCTGTATAGCTTGGTCTGAAGCAATCTTAGCACAAGGAAGAATTTTAGAGCAGCATTTGGTACCCTCAACAGAGAGCCCATCAATAGCTTCACTATTTTGTTAGAAAAGTTACATGACCCAATTGATCTTCACAGGCAGGTGGTATTTCAGAGGGAAATTAAGTGTATTGCAGCTCACAAGTGAAATCTCTCCTTTCACAAGGGATTTCAGTTACTCATAGAATCTTCAGGTTGAGAAGCCAGAAGCATTTCATGCAGCAGGAAACTAAGGGCTGTGATTTAAGTAATGCATCTTTTAAACCTTGATCTTAGGCTTTTTCCATAAATGTAACAACCTTTGGGATTAGGAAATACCTCTGTCATCCCCACCCTTAATTTTAGATGACCCTTGGAAGCATAACAGTCTTAGTGATGTAGATGGGTAACACCAGTGCCAGGATCAGGGCTGTATCAGCTCCTCTGGTCACTAATAATTGCAGTTGCTAGACATCAGGGTCATGGGGTCACTCAGGCTGGAAGGGACCTTCAACCTCCTGCGCAAAGCAGAGCCAGCCATGAGCTCAGATCAGGTTGCTCAGAGCTTTATCCAGCCAGGTCCTGAAAACTTTCAACAGCAACTGGACAACTTTCTTGGGCGGTGTCTTCTACTACTTAATAATTCTTATGGCAAAAAAAGGTTCTCCAGTATGAACCTTCTGCTTCAAATTACGCCTGTCATCTCTTCCACCACACATCACTGAGAAGGGTCTAGCTCCATCTTATTGATAACCTACTTACAGGTAGTGGAGGGCTGCTCTTCAGGTCACCCAAAGCCTTCTCCTCTCCAGGCTCTTTCAAGCCCAGCTCCCTCAGCCTCTCCTTACGGGGCAGGTACTCCAGCCCCCTCACCATCTCGGTAGCCCTCCACTGAACTCACCCAAGTTAATCAATGTCTTTTGTGAACTGGGGTGCCCAAAACTGGGCTCTACTCTAGATGCAGTCTAACAATTGCTGAGCAGAGGGGATAATCATTGCTTCCCTCGGAGCTCCTGCGAATGGAGCCCAGCATGCAGGAGGCACACTGCTGGCTCACATTTACCTTGCTGTCTCTTCCAAGACACTCAGGCCCAATTCAGACAGCTGCTTCCCAGACAATCAATCCCCAGCCTGTATCAGTGCAAGGGGTTACTGCTCCTCTAGAACAAGACTTCACATTTTTCTTCTTGAATTTCATGAGGTTTGTATTGGCTCCTATCTCCAGCCCAGTCAGGTCTCTGACTGGCAGATGCAGGGTATCAACTGGTCCCATACACCTGGCGTCATCCAAAAAACTTGCTGGCAGTGCGCTCTGTCACCTCCTACAGGTCATCGAGATGTTATACAGGACAGCCCTTGTGCACTGTGGTACTCCACTTGTTACCAACCTCCATTAATCACTAACCCCTAAGACCAATTATCTAACCCGTTTGGGTTTTCTTCCACTCATCCGGTTATCCATCCAGATCATAATGTCCTAGACAGCACATTACTTCTGACATATGAATAGCAATACAAATACCTAATTCATAAGGCTCAGCAATAAAATTCATGCAAAATCCTTAAGCTGCCTCGATACTAGAAAATTTGCACAGCATAGAATAAAAGATCAACTTTTGATACATACTTCTGAAAATCTGAACCATGCTTTTATTGTTAATAAATGTCAGTTATTAGTAAATGTTTGCTACTTTATATCCCAACTACATGCATTTAATTAAATGATGGCATTAGATGAGGAGAAGAAAATAAGAAAAGGTTTATATTAAGCTCAGTGAATGATAGCATGTTAATGATAAACTGTGAAATACAATAAAATGTGATACATTCTGAAACTTAACAAATTGGAACCATTTTAACCTTTTAACTTCAATATGTGAAATAAAAAATGCAACATAAGGACTTAGCTACACAAAACCATTTCAAAGAACTTGCTTTCTCCTGACCAATAAGCCTTTAATCTCTGCTCCCACACAAACCAGATTTTGAGGATAGTACATGCTCTACTGTATTTTTACATGACATTTTCAACAAAACCAGACACACTTATTGGGACCGCCAGAGAAAAATTAAATTGCAGGTGCGAAAATTGTCCGTGGAGCATTGTGAACCGAGACACTTTCAAAAAGGTATCATATTTAAACTCAGTTACAAAATTTTATCTAGTTAAAAAAAGAAAAGGACATGTATACGCTTGAAGTAGAGAAGACTTACTGTATCATGTTGCCTGTTATCTTTCCCTGATACGATCAAGAAGTAGTTCCATGCCAGCAGCAACAACAAAGCCAGTGGTATCATGTAGAGCTCAAAGTTCCAGACCACAAAAAGAAAAAGCTAGAAGACAGAGCAGGAAAAAAAGTGATTCAAATCAGCATTACATTAAACTCTTGTGCACAGTTAAGACCAATAAATTAAAACAATTCTAAAGAAACCCACCTCTCCTGAGGCAGAGAAGTTGTTTAACCACTTTGCTGACTAGCCACTTACCTGCATGAAACAACTGCAACACTTTCCATTGCTTCATACCTTAGTTCTTGCAAAAGGAAAACTGATGTAGCGTAGTCTAAGAGGAATATTAATTATTCTCTCATGGACAAAATAATGCAAAAAATAATGCATAAAAGTAAGATCCCATTTAAGAAAGAAAAGGTTGGTTATTTCCATGGATAAAAATTAACTTGCTGTTGAGAAGAATGAACTTGGTCATTTCGTAGTAAAGTCGCACAAACAAGCAGAAGTAGTAAAACACCACAACTAAATCTGAAAAAAGAATTTGGCATAGAAAACTAGCAAAGAAACTACAACTATATTAATGAAAGCATAGTGAAACACTACCGACCACAGACACATCGAAAATGGGATTAAAAGGAATGCTGAGAAGCCACCTACATCCACCCCTTCAAAACCTTTGACTTGTTGAAGCGTTTCCTCAAAACACCACGAGTGCTTCATGGCTGGAGGCTGGCAGAAGCATGGCCAGCTTACATCTCCCAGGGATATGCGCCTTGATAACTGGGGCTGCTCTCCAGCACTGGAGCCACATGGAGGTGGCGCCCCAGGAGAAAGCCGTTGCACTGCCAGCTCCACCACACCACGGCTTTCTGCCACGGAGCTCTGACAGGCTTCGTACACTGGATTCAGCCTCACCTCAGTCAGATCCAACAAGCAGTAGAGAGATGACTGTTTTGAAGCCTGGAAGCCCTAAGCATTTGTCAGAGCCTGTAGCTGTCTGGCGGAGATGCACCCAGCTAGATACTTTTCCCTGCTGGTGCTGCTACAAAAATATTTGTCTGCAGGAAAGAACTAGGAAGTATGTGGACTTAGATGGGGTCAAACGAAAGCCATTTTTATATCCAGTTTTCCCTAAGAACAAAACCCCCTTTATTTTAGCCAGCCCTAGCCATAACTTGGGTTTGTTTTCTCCTAATATAACAAAACCAAACGTGAGAGTATTATAGGAAATCTTACTATGTACCACAGCTGGATATACACACAGAAATCTTGCTAAGCCTCTTTCATCCAAATACTTAAGCTTCTGAATATCTGTATCTTTATTACCTACTAAAATGAATGAAGCTGTTGTGCCACAGAACTAGCAAATCTAAAGTAATACCAATACCTAAGTAATCTAAAAAGGGGCTCATTTGCCCAAATCAGTCACCAAGATGTATACAACCGTGATTAAGAAAAACAATGGGGATTTCTACAGTCTTCTGCTGGATTTTTGTTTAGAGTTCCAACAAAACACTCTTACCACATACCAGCTCCCACATAAAAGAAAAAAATCTGTATGTTAAGAAATCTGCTCTCTCAAGACCAGCTAACTTACCTCAGCCCCCTATGTTCTACCACCGAATGCTATGTACAGATGAGTCCTGTGAGACTGCAAGACAAACACGATCAATACTGAAAGACCTGAAAAAGCAGTGTGTGACACACATAAGAGGACACTGGTACTTCTAACAGTTAGTATTCCATTTGAAAGAAAACAGCCTTTTTTAGGTTGTTTAGTTTAAAAGTAAACCTGTTAGAAATGGTACGGAGTAAGATGCAAAAAACAGCTCAGGAACTTGAGACTTCTTCCATGAGCCTGCTAGCTACCCTTCTGAGAGCCACATCTACTGGGATTTGATGTGGTAAATTTGATATAGCCAACTTAAAACAGAATTCACATTTCAAAAGAAAGCCAAAAAAATCCTTGCACCCATTAACCCCAGAAACACCCTGAGTCAATGGACACAGGCTGAAGGGAGCTCTGGCAGTCAGCAAACAGCATCCAAGTATCAGAAAACCAAATACTAGACATTATCTTTGAGAAATGGCAATGCATACAGCCTTTCTTGTGCTCCCATCTGAATTTTGGTTAGAAAGATGGAAAAAAAATCCAAGTAATATCTAGACAATCCCTGGCTCCAGAGAAAAGAAGCCAGCAACCTGGTTGGACTTAGAAGATATGGACCTGACCAGAGACTGAGGAACACGGTCATCATGTACCCTTTACTCCAGAACATCAATGAATTCTTATACAAACACTCCTCGCTTGAAGCTTCTAAATGCTGAATGTCCTTAAGGGCATTAATTCCACACAGTACCGTACTCTGTAGGCCAGTAAAATATTATATTAAGCTATTACCTCTTTACAACTTGTACGGACATACCTTTCAAAAATACGGATATTACACCTGCCATCTCCTGTAGATGATTTTGCTGACCTGCCACCTTAATTTCCATCTAGTCTGGCTGAATTTTAACTAGTTCCTTCTTTCAGGCACCTGTCTCAGCCAGGCACTAGGAAAACAGGGACTTTATATTTGCAACACAAATGAGATGTGTGCTGTGCGAGACTAGCACAGTGATGGCACTGCAAGTGAAATGGCCTCACTACCTTCCCCAGAAGAGAAATGCACTCATGAAATGCACACGGGAGAAAAAAAGCAGATTCCCAGTATTAGAAAAAACACTTAAGTAAACAAGAGCAAGCCTGAAATCTGGTGCAGAATAGCAAGAATGCAGGGACTCAGTTCTGAGGTGTAAAGGGCCTGGGAGGTGGGGGGAGAGGGGAGAAGGGAAGTGGTATGCAGAAACTTTAACTTCACACGTAAAGGGGAGGAAAACCTACGTATCCACCCATTAAACGAGTACGAGGGCAGAAAAAACATCCAGAAAAGCTAAGGAACAAGTATAAGAGGGCAGTTCTGGGACTTGCCCATGCCTATAACGCATACCGTGGAACACGGGCTGTATCTGGTACGATCTCTTCCAAGGAAATAATGGCTCTAACTGTCTAAAAAAAGGATCCTCATCACTACTGAAACAAGCCAACTATTTTAAGGGAGGAGTGGGAGTCTCAAAGGTTACAGTTTAATATAGCTGCCATTTCCTACACAGAAGAATATAAGGGAGGACTTTTTTTCTTCTCCCCCGTGAGATCAAGATTTTCAGTCGCAGGCATGAACTGGCCATTTACAACATCACATCAGTTGATACTCTTAGTGAGAGACACATGCATTAAATGATCATTCAGGGAGACACATGACACTATCCCTGGTGTACAACACTTCAAAAAATAATTTAAGTTAGAATATTGAATATCCTATTCTTTTGCAAACTACAGTATATTTTAAAAAGAAATCTCATCCAAAATGATTAACACTTCCTACTGTTCAGAAAAAAAGCCTGCCCTTTCAGACTAGCAGCTGTGGATCATTAGCTTTCCAGTGATGAGATGTGTTTGATGAGTATTTTTCTTTCTAATTAAGAGATGAGATTCTCTATTTGACTCTCTCTTCAGACAGAAGTGAAGAGAAAGATTTCTGCCTATGTGGAAAGGCCATATTCTACAGAACAATTATTTCAGATTTCTTTTTATCTACCTCCACCCAATTTCATTTCATTTTTTAACTGAACCCTGTTTGCACCCACAGACTTCACAGCATTAACCCCTGCCTTTCCCAGCTCTTTTTATTTTTCCTTTTGCTAGTGTTTTGACTGCCAGCGGAAAGCAGCACGTTAAAACAGGAGCCCCCCACAGAGGGGACCCTGACGCACATCCTCAGGTGCTGGAGGGAGCAGAGCCCACGAGGAGGTAGGGCTGTGAGTACCACCGTTTTGACAACTATCTGACAAAAACTAGAAACCCCTCGCTCCGCGGAAACACCTGAGTTCAGCGACGGCCACAGAACCGAGCGCAAGATGCTTCGAGCTGACACCCAGGGAGCCTCGCAGCACCCGCAGCCTTGCGGCAGGCTCCAGCAGACCACCCCCCGGCAGAAACAACGAAGGGGCTGCACAGCACGCCAGCCTTTTGCATCAGCGGGCTTCTCCTGGCGGTGACGGGGAAGGGGAGGTCTCCACGGGCACGCCGCCCAGCCGGCTGGCACAGCAGCCCCGGCGAGGCGCGTCGGCAATGCGCCGGGCAGCACGGCGAGGCACGGCGCGGCACGCAGGGCATGCCACTCACGCCTCAGCCTCCTCTTCCAGCTGTGGCTTCCCCTGATCGTTTGCAAAGAAGATCCTTACAGACCCATGTACTGTTTTTTATTTCATCACCTATATATACACTTACATCACCTACATCCCTGTGCTATTTGCATCGCCCAGCTCCCGATCACCCTGGAAGGGCACAAGCTGGCTGCTCTGGCACAACCGCCAAGAGGGCCGATGTCTGCAGCTCCGAACGCTGCCGTGCTCTGCAATCACAACATCATCCATTTACCCTTTAAGCTTAAAAGGACAATTGTATTTGCTGAGGCTTTGTCCCTTGGATGTATTCTCAGAAGACTAGGAAGAATGAAAGATAACCCACATATCTGCATGGTACAGGCTGTCTGCTAAGGACTGCAGGCTTTAAGGCTCCCGTAAAACCCTGCACGGTGTTTATACTGCGAAACACTTGAAAACACTCTTCGCTGCACCTCGGAGAGTCAGTAGCTTCTCCCGTTACAAAAGTAGTCACTTAGCTCTGGCGATCACACCTCCTCTCATCCTGTATGACACTTCCATTAAAAAAATCAAAAAGGAAGTATTTCTTTTAGCGAACATCAGATCTCAAACACATCAGCATTAATGTAAACACTTATGGGAATCTATTTCAAACGCAGTGCCCTCGTTCAGGTAAGTCTGGAAGAAATGTGCCTTTTGAACGCACTCTAAAGCATCCTCCAACAGCATTTTTCAGCAGTCTTGCAATTTCAGTTCCAATTACCTGAGTGCCAGGAGAAGGTGCAGCCTGAAAGACTTCAGTCTAAAACACATTATCTGTTACTCTCTTTCTTTAAATAGGCAAAAGTCAACTGGAAAATAGCAAAAGCATGGAATATGTAAAAAAAAATACAGAAAAAAATTTCACGTAATTCCCACCTGCATTATTTTAACAGATTTCCAGTGCAACCTTGGATTAGTGTTCATTCCCTTTTAAATGCCTGGGGTCTTGGTAATCTGAGAAATGCTGAATCATACGTATTTTTGATCCTCTATGAACTTTTCCTTTAACTCAGAAACAAACTTACAGGATTTCCTGCATCTTCTCTGTCCCCGCTGGAATTAGAACAACCCAGTCCACTGCAATTTAGATTTTTACTCTCACTTTTTCTATTTATTTAATGTAGTAAAACAAAATGGAGATACTTCCATGATAAATAACAGTAAGATCTTAACAAACTGGATGAAATATTACTTTAAAACCAGTCTCAATAAGGCTTTTGGTGTATTGAAAGACCTGTGGTAGATCGTGTTAGAGCACTGGGTCCCATATCTAGAAGAACACTCAGGGGGAAAAAAAAAAAAGTCCATTTCTTACTAGGTAGGAAATTTCTGGTCATGTTTTTTCCGTGTTGATAACCTGTACAGCAAACTCTCAGTTCTATTTCATCTCACTCTTTTCATCTAAGCATGGTGTACCACCAGTTATTGAAGAAACAAGCCTGACAAACAGGTGTGACCCACTTGATGTGCTTCAACTCACCCGGCTTGTTTTAAAAACACATCTAACAGCTCCATAGTTACTTCATTTGAACAACTTTCACAATGATGCTGTTGTCCAATCACATCACAATGTAAGTTGCCCGACTCTTTACAAGATTGTCAGCACCAATAAAACATTCCAGTTAAAGCCTGAAATCTTCATTTAATTATTCTTTACTTTTTTCACTACAGTTTTTAACTGATGTTTCACATAATTTTCCAGCAGTGCTACGACTTGGCAGTCCTGGTTTAATGGTTGGACCTGATGATCTTAAAGGTCTTTTCCAGCCTGAATGATCCCGTGATTTGCTTTAAGGATGCCGACAATTCCAAGGATGTGAACCTCAGAGCATGAATGCAGCACTATTTTAAACAGTACCTGAACTACAGGTATAAAAAGCATATTGCTGTAACCAGTTTCACATAGCAAAAGTGAGGTGGAAATAAAAATGGCACACACACCCTGCTCTCCGTAAATATTTACAAAAATGTGGAACCTCTTGGGTCACTTTTTTTCCCGTCACTTACAAGTTTCTGAGCTGCATTATTAGAGCTGCATAATTAGTACCCTGGTTAAAATTAGAAGGGCAGAATATGGTTCACTGAGGCCATCGCCATACACAGAGCCTCGTGCCATTCTCAGGGCACCTCAACACAGATTTGTTCTTTCAGACTACTAAAATGCAGACCAACTAAGGGAAAACGATACTGTTTTCCCTATGAGCAATAACACCTGGAATCAAGTAACAAACGCCCAACTAGCATAACATTAGATCAAAGGCATGTCTGAGAATGGGGCTATTAGGTTGATCGACCCTCTGCCCTATTTTAATACTGCATTTTCTGAACAATACCCAACTGTTTACTGAATGACCCATGTCTTTGTTTCAGTGACATTACCTAAAAGACTGTTCTATGCATTAATTATCTTCCAAATAAAAAAGTGTCTGCCCCCAGATTGATTTTGCTTTGGTTTAATGTATAACTCTTATGTTGACCTATTATTTCTAGCACAGTTCTGCCAAGAGGGATAGTCACCAGCTGTAGGAGTCAAGTCATCCTGGACTTCAAAATGTCCAATTTTACTCTGTTTTTTTTGAAAAGATGCACTTCAGGCCTCTCCCTATTGCACGTCTCCTCCCACCCTAGAAATCAATCCCATCCTTTCCGATTTTAAAATTTCTTTAAAATCGGCTAACATCTGCAGAACCGCACAGGCCATTTCTGTTACAAGTGTCACACTACAAAAGATACTTCTAAAAAGTGTGTTTCACGTCATTATTTTCCTCTTCTTGCACACACAGATCTATGTCACAATCTGTGTTTGTGTTCCTTTCACGCAAGAATCTGGAATCTGGCAGATTTCTCCTCTGTTACAATTGCACTGCTCTGAGGGTGGGACTGCTGAAAGTGTAAATGTATGTGTCACTTCAGAAGAAAAATCTAAAGTCTTGACTTTGTGAGAAGTGTAAAATCACAACACGGCTCATGCTAGATAACTACAGCTATTTATGTGCAATGGATTGCCCCCTTCCTTTCTTACAGCTTGAGATACTGAGCAGGGGCTGACAGGCTTTGAACCTGCCTCCTGTTCCTCCCAAATTTCTGAAGATTGTAAAATTAAATTGTCTGTCAAAAGTTATTAAGCTGGGTATAGGGGGAAAAAAAATTTGGGGTATCTTCTTTAGCCTACTGAGACTGGCTTTGCTGCACATCCACTGTAGTCCACCCAACAGATACAGCCCCCAGACGTCTGTATAGAAGTTGTCCCAAATGCTGTGGGTTTTTTTTCTTAATTTCCCCCCTCATCCTCTGTCCATTTTTGCAGATGAAGGAAAATCATTCAGCATTTTAAGAAAACACTATTAAAAGTGGGGTAGAAACAGCCACCATTACCCAAATTCTGGAAAACGGAAGACTTGCAGACTTACTTTTTCCCAAAGAAAGGTAAGTCAGTGACTTCAAAAAGGTGAACGCAAACTACTGAAACCTCATGATGTTTAAACTCTGCTCATCTTCATTGGTACTACAGAAATAGTACACAACCCCTCTTCACTGTTCACTCACAAACAACCACCATCAAAATAAACGGACCATCAGGATATTAGGACGCCTAGCCATTGAAAAAGTAAGTCCTTTGATTGTAGATAAAACCTCCACTTTGCCAACTGCCTGTCAGAAGTGAAAGGGACAGCAATAAAATTTAAATTGTATGAATAGAAGACTAAAATCATGTAGTTCAAGGCATACGGCCAGTCTGTGATTGCCAGTGATACAATGCAAAACCACTGATTTTTGGTTTGATAGCCACTCACATGTTTGGAACAAACAAATATTGGCTTCCATAGAAGAGCAGAGACACTTCCACCAGCTGTTCTTAAGGCTCATTTCTCACAGGCTGGAACTGCATTGCCCTTACTATTTTCAAGGTACTCTGGCTCAAACTTTTACTTGGGGCTAAATCCTACAATTATTTTTTTTCACAACTATCTGGAGACAGCTTCATCAAGACACTGGTTTCTCTGATGCCCTGGGGGTATCTCAGAAACCCCTTGCTGAGTCTGTCCCTTCACTTGGAGCTGAAGTTAAGGTTGAATCAAGCAATCTTTCTGCTTCTTCTGGTTTTTATTTTCTCTGTTCTTAAAAATATTCCAATATCTTTCAGGGTTTGCTTTTTTTTTTTTTTCTTTTTGGAAGAATAGATAAGAGGCACCATGGAACAGGATGACAGAAGAATCACCAAAAGGCAGGGCCACTGCTTTTCAAAATGATGAGAACATCCATTCATTAGAGCACTAATACATGTAGACATTCAAATTTCTCTAATGTTTTCTTTAAAATGTTTTTTACATATTAGGAACGATTTTAGAACGTGCCACTTGCCATCAGCTATCACTTGGTATCAACTAACTTGGTCTAATGTTGGTTTATTTTAATTTTTCAACACCACCAGTCAACTTTAGTGGGCTCTCCAGGCTGATTTTCGTACTTGTGATTGATGACCTGCTTAATTTTGTTGTTCTGTGATGTCTGGAGTACTGGTTGGGTAAAACCGTAAAACAATAAATAAATAAAAGCCTCAGATTTGTTTGTCTTTCACTGACTGGGCTTCCTTAAGCACATATGGCCCAACCTGCAAGCTGTTCACACAAAATGTCTTTCTACCTTCCAATGTACTTCTTTGTAAATAAATTTTAATGAATAATAAAGTGTTTCAGCTACCTTACCACTCATTGTAACTTCATCTCCCACTGTCTTATAATTTTCTAATTTTCTCCTTCATTTATCTCACGACTTCCCCCCAAACTTTGGTTCTGAAAACCTGCAGTTACATGCAGCGTCTCTAGCAACGTGTGCCTGTTTCTATTTGCAACTCTAATATTAATGCAGGGCTGGTATTACTGAGCTCTTGCTTCTTTACAGTGTTTTACTCTTTCCCAATGGACATCATGTAGTATTCCCCACTTTTGCCCCAAATGAACTGCTTGAAGTTATTTAGATGCCAGAGGTATCTACATGTTGGCATTTCTGCAGTATTTACCAAGCCTCTAAACTTTCTTGTGCAAAGCAAGACTGCATGTTGTAGAAATGAGAAATCAGCAGAGAATACTAGTTTAGACAGGAGAGCAAGGCAGCTCCAGGTGTTTGAACAACTTGAATTCTGTAGCTATAAGACCACCCCTGGGCTGAGGCCACTGAGACAAGCGAGTATTTTTAGTTCCCTGGTAGGATAGCTATAATTATATTTGGCAATGCTTTCTTTACACAAAATGCAAAATAAAACTCTGCAAGCTCATTTTTAGCTGGTCGTTTTCTCTAGTAGACTACAGTAGATCCCAAGAAAGCTGTTCACATCCTTCAGGTAGAAGTTAAAAAATTGCACAATGAGTAAAACAATGACTCCTGCTATTAGCATAAACAGTAAAAACTCAAAATATTTCAGTGACAGCAATTAGAATACAGTTCATGTATCCTGTACATTTTGAATTTGACTCCTTTTACTGTAAAATGCAGCACAAAGGAGTGGAAAGATGGCTATTAACAATCCCTTTACAATTTGGTAGAATCTGTCATGAACAAATAAATAAAAATAACGTAAACCAAAACCAAGATAGGTACTACTGTATCAACACTCAGTCTTTGGCAAAGTTTACTTCTTCATGCCTTTGCAAAACTTCCCTGGTCTGCAAAGCTCCATTCAGTTGCATTTGAGGAGCGGCACCGGATTCATACAGCACTTCTTGCCAGAGCATCATCCTGAGCTGCTGGGAGTTGTAAAAGAAATGGAGTCAGATATCTGGTTAAGAAATACATTCATCACACCTAATGATGGCTCATGCACTTCCAGTCTTGTGAGAAGTTTCTCTCAATACCCACAGAACTGCCCTCGTGCACAAAACTGACATCTCAGAGAAACCAGAGGTGCTTCAAGAAGAAAAAGAATGACGAAGGTAGGCTTGCAAGGCAAACCTGAATCCTTTTTGTTAAGAAACTACAGAAAAAAACCCCTTACATTCTGGCTAGAGTTAAGTAATCATTCATGTAAGGTGCTGGAAAAACAGAAGTGAGGTGAAGGCTGAAAGAGAGGTAAAGGTGGAGAGCATTCAGAAGTTCATAGCAGGAACATCCAGCTCTACGGACACCAGTAGGCTAGACAGGGCACAATACGTCCAAAACAAATAAAAAGTACACCACAAAAGAGCCTACAAAAAATTTTGAGATTTTTAATCTGATTTTTAAGGTTCACTGTTACCAGATATATAGAAAAATACAATTTTTAATCTATAATCTGTAATGTAATTTGTCAAGACAAACAAAATTCAACAAAACAAGATTTTCTTTCTCATGATCCTAAGTGGAAAACTGTTTCCTGCTGCTTTTGTTGAGGTAATGCTTCTGCAGAGAAAAGTATATTTTCATGCTATTAAAAAACAAGCATGCCCTTCCAATTGTTGCTCTGTAATAAATTTCATTATATTTGTATTTCCACAAACTACATTAAATCATATTTAGTACAGAGAGGTGTGCCCTGGCAACTTTCCTATTGTTTTTATAGTTACTTCTTCCAGCCAGCAAATGCAACCCAAGCTGTCTCCCTTTTTACAACCATCTCTCTCCACGCTGTAATAGCTTGCAGGAAGTGCGGTTGTGCACTCCAAATATATGATGTTTCATAGAACCTACCTCACCTTTCAGTAGTTCATTGTTTCAGCAACATTACACTTCATTTATTTAGACGTCTGCCACTCCAACGTGTTTAGCTGCACTTTAACACAGAATTGTTCCACTGCTCTAAAAAAACCATTTATTGAGCCAGCAGCATCATCGGTAACATTTACTAACCAGTGAGAAACAGTACATTTTATAGATGTTCATTTCAAAGCACATCCTCAAAAGGTGAATAGGGGAATGCAGAGTATTTTATTGCTAGCTACAGAACAGTGTATCATCATTCTTAATAGCCATTGCCACATTCCCAACTTTTTTGCAAAATCACGTAGCAATGAGAGCATTGGTGTCAAAACAAGGACAGATTCTGTGTGTGTGTGTGTGTGTGTTTAAATGTGCTACACACGCCAGGGAGAGAAGTACTCTCCCTGAAAGGACCAAACTCTGGAATTAAACATTTCACAAATTAAAGTGAGCAGAACTCAAGACTTGGAATTATAAACACATGGTTTCTATACCTTAACAGCCTATTCAAGTCTTAGAATCTTTCAGTCAAACCACAGCAGCTGCATATGGTATTACAGAAGTTCTCGCTATTAAGCTGCCTACCACTTCCCATGCTGAAAGATTTTTTGCAACTTTACAGAAGTTCTAATGTATTCATTAATCATAAATGGTCTTTGAAACATGACAAGAAGTTGTCATTAGGGCAAAGGCAGTACGTTTTCTTTCCCAAACACAAAATCACGTATGCATAGTTGATTGACACACTTGTGAAAAACTTCACTTCCCTACTCACTTTTGCGTTGCTAGCAAGCCAGAACAACAATAATGACCTTGAAAACCCAGGATGGAGACTTGACCTTGTGATTCTCACAGTTGAAGCAGCTGATACATGTACCAGCAAAGGTAATTACTGACCTTGTATTTTCAATAATATACAGGAAAGCAGACTCAAGGTTTGAGCAGACCTTCGTTCCGATGTCACTCCTCCTTCCCCAGCTCCCCAGCAGCTGACCTCCACCTAAGCGTCTGCTGACATTGGGGACAGGGGTAGTTTCAGCTGGGATTTCGTAAGTCCTGTAAGGTACTGTGGAGTTGTCACACCGAAGTAGACTGATGTGAGCAGGTCTAGGCTCTTCAGAGCTGCAGCTTAGTGTTTACCACTTGAGGTAAGGCTCTGCACAATGCCAGTGCTTGGCCGCTGCCTTCACAATAGCACCTGGAAGTGAGCTAAATGTTTCGATGATGAACATCAAAGCTATTTGCAAGACTCAGGAATTCAACCACTTGCTGTCTAGAAAGTATTCTGGCAGGTGCAGACCTCTACCCTTCTACTGCTCACTCCCACCAGATGTCTGACCAGCTCTGACATCCTAATTTTCTGTCTATTCCTTATTTACTTAACTCCCACAGGAAGGAAACCGGGTCACCCTCCGCTGCTGGGTCTCACCTAACTGCACTCTCCTCCTTTCCCCTGGTCTCACCGCTCCTTCCAGACTGTCACGATGCTCAGCAGAAGCTTGCCCTTGTTCCCATCCTTTCTACAACAGGATGCCTTCCCACTCCCTTCCTCCTTCTCTCCTCCCAAAATCCCTAGTTTCAAATCAGGATCCCTATTCCTTTTCCTTGCCTGGAAAGGAGAAAGAAAACACAGGGGATTTCCTAGTTCTTGATCCCTGCACATGGCCTTCCCCCACACCGGCTCTGGAGGACCATTTGCAGCCCTGGGTGCTCCAGGATGGAGCACCGAGGCTGCTAGTAGGGGAAAGCAGTGTAAAGAGATGGTAGCCAGGTGGGCACATATAACACATCTCTCACAACTCACAGGCAGGGAGCTTTCCAGAGCTGGCCAGTATGTGTCAGTATGCAGGTGGAACACGACGAGCAAAACATTGCCATCAGAAATTGATCCCATTTTAGGAAGTCCTGGTAAGTTTAAAGATGTGGGAATACATCCTCAAAGTGGTTTCAAATATTTTAAGGTGAGCATATCATTTCTGCACATCAAAAACAAATGAGCTACATTACTGTGCTGGCTCAATGAAAAGTTTCAACCCCAGAAATCGAAGACTGACAAAGTCAAAGGCAAGTGAGGAGATTACAGAAAGATCTTAACCGCAGACAGCACTGCTGAAATAACCCATAATAAATATCAAGCAGAAAGAAGGAATTTGGGTGTATAACCAGAACAGGATCTGAGTTATTGGAAAAAGTCTCTACGGAGATCTGAGATAATCACAAAAGCTGCCTTCCTCATTAAGGGTTTCACAGCTGCACGGTTTGTCCAAAATAGAACAAACTATCAAGAGTCCCTTCTCGCAGTCTCTCTTCA
>JAVJGI010000057.1:76743901-76768621 GCA_035590275.1 Ibycter americanus | reverse complement strand
AAAGTTACAGCAAATTTGTTTTCCCAAAAAAGCAGTGACGCCTAATATCCCTTGAGTAATAACAGCCTTGCCTTTCATTCAGAAGTAGAACTGGAATAACTTTCCCCCCCCAGAAACAAACGCTTCTTCCCGCGACAATGGGGCCGTTCTTGCCGCGCTGAATGGGACGCGGCTCAGCTTGCAGGTGCCCAGGTGGGGAGGCCGGGGGGCGCCTGGCCGGGGGGCAGCCCCTGCGCTGGTGGGTCGCTCCAGCGCGCTCCACCACCCATCAGACGGGCTGACCCGGGAGTTCTCCACCCCCAGTGAGCCAAGCAGTTTGCCCGAGCAAATCAATAACTTATAGAGATGTATCTTGTTCATACTGATGGAATCAAGGTAGCTAATCAAAATCTGAAGCAGCCTTGGAACAAGGGAAAAACCTCTTAAAAGGTTAAAAAACCGCAAGGCGCACCCAAAGCGATCCTGGTATGTGAAAGGAATACTGACATAATAATGACCTACCAGCGCACTCAAGTTATTTTCCAAATGCTCTAGCTAATAGACTGTGATGAATAAATAACTTTTTAATGTGTTTCACTGGACTTGTGCTAGGGAAGCTTAATATCCAGTGTTAAAAACACTATTCGGATTCATGTGAAGCTGTAACGCTACGAAGATCGTGACAGAACGCCGAAACAAGGCTCAAACGAGAGATTTCATTAGTTACCTCTTCTTCAAAATAAATCACTCCAAAATGTTTCCATGTTTACTTGCTACAAAATTTAGATACTATTCCTAAAAGGTGAAAGTAAAGCACACTTAGAGAATGAGCATTAAGTGTTGTTAATGCGGCCTTACGCTGTTAATCATTATCTTGGGAAAATTATACTGTGTTTTATATACTAGTACTACGACATTTTTATTAACTCATAATCCCTCTGCTAACAGTGGTGCTTTAAGCAAGTAATAATTAAGATGGCAGCAAATATTAAAAATACCAACTTTTAAATTTTTCAGTCATGTTAAAGGGATACAGTATCTGTGGTACTAGAGGTACTTTCAGGGAAAACAGCAAAAAAGATATTATATACCACATGAAAAATACCAGTTATGTCTTTATTAAGGAAAACAGGGTTAAATAATCATTAACAGTATCCTTTACAGTACCGATCATCTATCTTCAAAGGAATTAGCTAATTTTAATGATTAAAAATATACTTTTCTTGGAAACGGAAGGATTTGTCATTGGAAAATAAGAGTTTCAGATATGCACACCTGTGCCTCCTGGTCTGAGATAAGGAAGATATTTTTCCTCTCCCTTATAAATGAGCACCAGAAAAAGACAGAGCAAGAACAGAAATACATACAAGCTGACTTTATTAGGATGAGAACAGTCTGGAAAGGTGCATCTCAAGCCAGAGAGACACCACGCACTCCTGCACTTAAAGACTGAGGAGAAATACAAGGAAACAGCAAAAACTCATGCATTAGTCAGGCAATGGCTATTATTAAAGTAGAGATTTACCTTCAGCTTAACATTTTTATCCCTCCAGTTATTATTTAGAGGGGATGTACCGAGTGCAGAGAATCACAGATACACGTTAATATTGGCTTGATTTTTTTTTTTTTTAACCATAGCTTTCTCAAGTATACAGTGACGCTTTCTGTAGTACTGAATGTAAAATATATATTCAGTATATCAAAACAGAATTAATTTTATTCATTTTTGAGCACATTTCTTCACTACCTTTTTATTTTTTTAATGGGTTAGGAAGTGTCTGTCTCTGTTCATTAATGAGCAGTGTCTACTTATGGAGGCCAGTCAATTAGAACTGGAATACAGGCATGTCTAATCACAGCTACTATACAACTGTGGAAAGAAAATCATGTCTCCCATTCAGCCGGTGCTGCACGCTAATTGCCCAAGAAGTTCCAATTGCATAATACCGGTTTTAACAGATAACTTTGCAGTGCTAATAATAGCTGTGAGAGCAGTGGTCAATCTCGAATAAACAAGACTAAATTATGCCAATTTTCAGCTTTTGCAGATCAGTGGGTTTTTCTTAGAGTACTTGTATCTCTGGAAAGCAGTTGGTATCTTGTAACTTCAGAGCTACAGTAATTGTGTGGATGCTATTCATGGAAACGTACGAACTGCAAAGATCTGCCATACAAGCCTATTCAGTATCAGCTGCAGCCATTTGGCTTACAGTTATTAATATTTTTTTTCTCTTCAGTAACAATTCTGGTCACAACATTAGTTATCTCTACTGGGTAAGTGTTAATACTTACCTCGAATAAATAAAATCTACCAATGAAACCAAAATAAATCATGCTTTTAAATTATGTCTCCTTGCTTATTGAAAAGTAATGAACAGATGTGGGGATATAAGCACCCATTACTTTTCTTTTGAAAATTAAATAAACTAAAAATAAAACCCCAATGCTGTTTCTATCAAACAAGTGGCTACAAGGTTTACAGGCTTTTTATTTCAAGGTCAGCTGAAATCCTCCTTTCCTGCAGAGGCTAAATCACTGAAGCATGACACTCAGTAAAAACTTAAAATTCTGCCCACACTCTGAGTGTTTCATGTGTTAAAAACTATCTAGACAACATTGTTTCTTGCATTAATAGTTAACTAAAAGGGTCTTCAAGGCAGTTTTTGCTCCTCTTTATATTGCCATGACCTGTACAAAAGGTTACTGTGCAAGATGGGGCACTGCGAGCACCCAGCCTTTACCAGTAATATGGCTAGGGCTATGTAAGGATTTTCTTCACAACTTTGCAACCACTAGTTTGGCCCATAATTAAGGAATTTAAGCAAATATTCTGCCTAGACAGTCATCTGCTTGATGCAGGCTTGTCTCCAAGATCTGCAGCCGCTGCCTTGGGCCAACACTCAGGAGGGGAAGGGGGAAAAGCACGTGGAAAGGTGGTTCAGGGAAGCATCATTTTTCTGAAAGAATGGATTTAATCCTAATTCTTCGGGTATGGAAAACACCCTGGGTGGAAACACTGCCTACCCTGACTAAACTATACAATAAAGATTATGTTAATAATGTGCTGTGTAAATCATGCCTAATTTAGAAGAAAAAAAAATATGCACCACTTGTAAACTTAAGTGTTCTTTAACACTGCACTTCAGCAGTTTGTCCCCTTGAAATTAAGACGGTCTACCCAGTGCACCGAGACACATTATCCCAAGCAACCGACAACTTCTAGTGCTACTGCTTTTTCACACCCTGTCACAAGCTGGTTTCCCTAACCATGAAAATAAGCAGCTTTCCTAGTTTAGTTGTAAATGCCCTGTTCCTTCACAGGACATTCCTACATAAATCTTAATGGAGTTCAGGTGAAAATAAAGCTTCTTGCATGGACAGCCCACCTCATGCTCAGGAGGAAGGCAGAGGGGCCACAAGAAAGGGGACAGCAGAATGACACAGCCGTTTTTCACTTCAATTTCCTACTGTATGGAGGGGAACAGACTAATCCTTCACTCTCTCTGCCAGTTCTGCCGGTTTTGGACATCATCATCACAAGCGGCATCGCCACCTGCCAGTTATTTCCAAGTGGGAAGCAAGCGTTCAAACTCTCTCTGGTCCAAACCAGACATTTTTGGAATGGGAAGCATGCAACATCTCTCTTTTGCCAAAAAAGTAGGATAAAGCTGTGTGTGGCAGACAGTCCTTTTTTAGGAAAAAGGGACTAAACTTCCCATGTAACTTTTGCAATGGTTACTTAGGGGTGTTTTTCTTCTGAGAAAAATCTTCTTACAACAATAAAACCAATGTTAGTCATACAGGCGCCAGCAGACACAAAATATTTTCTAAGCCCTTTTTTATTTTAACAGCCTGGATTTCATGGTCTGCAATCAAAAGTGAAATTATGAACTTGCATGTTAAACAATATAAGCAGGACAAATATTTTCATGATGCATATCTGAAACATTACAAAGTCATCCTAAGTGTTTTCACTCCAGTAAAGTCCAGCACATTGAAAATTGGTTGTTTTTTCTTAATTCTTCCACCCAGGTACAGATCCTTACAGCATTGCCTAACAGCTACATTCCTAATAAGCAAGCGACTACTCTACGGGGAGGGATAAGCACGCTGAAGATTCCTTAAGGAGCATTAGGAGGAGACTGGTAGCTTCATTTCTGAACAGGCTGTCCTTTCTAAGCCTTTTTCACGTCAAATTTTCAAAGGCTCGGAAACATTGCTTCTCTGCTTGATTTTCCTTACTTGGATTACCCTCACCAGTATGTGACATACTTGGTTATTGCTTCTGTCTTTACTACACTGAAACTTCTTGCAAAACATTGCATTATATTATTTTAACTATTGAATTATTTTAACTATTATGGCCCAGTAAAACCAGCGTGTCCCATAGTCCTTCCACATCAAAGCATACCATTATCAATACCTACCGCTGCTACATAAAAAGGAAGTAAAACACTCTTTGTAACATGATTTTATAATGTGTTAGTTCTCATATGACTCACAACTAAAAGACGATGAAAAAGTAAGATATTTTATAATCCACCCATGTGCACTATTTAAGTAATGAAAGTTTAAATGGCCAAGATTTCCTGCAACAACTGTGAAATAGCAGCTCGGGGAACCCAATGATGACAGGGTACACAACTACTTTCTCCTTAGAACATCGTTACTGAATAATTATCCAAATCTAATATCCATGCTGTCTGAAATCTTTCAAGTGCAAGTTTTGTATTCAGGAGAGTTTTGTGCACTCGAGAGGAAAGCACAAGTAAGAATACATGATGCAATTCTGCTCCTCTCTGGACACACAGCCAGGCTGGCTCCAGTGCAAACACCCTGCAACCTTCCAAACACAGAAGGCAGGAGGGGCCACCGCAACACCAGGCAGCTGGGGATGGCCTTGTACATAATTAACGTTGTGGGAAAAGTACTCCAGAGCAAAACTGCAACTCACACAAACTGGCTGCCTAGATTTCTAGTCACACCACTGCCTTAAGATGAGATCTAAGCTTTTAGAACTTTTTCGGCAACACTAAATGCTGAACAGTAACTGATTGGTTTTGTTAATTTCTATAATTTTTGATCAGCCACACTTCTGTGTGTCAGACTTGTTGGTGTATAAAGCTGTAATAGATTCTACAAGCTTTGACAATCAAATACTTTCAGTGCAAAGCTGTCAGTTTTCCAAGTAGGGACAAAAGGAAAACAGGTGGGAAGAACGGTCTGGTAGTGAAGGGCAAAGTCCAAGACCTGGGATACCCGTGCTCTATTCTGCTGTGTATTTCCTGTTTAAGAAATCAAAATAAGGGGAGTATTTCCGCACACTGCATAGGTGGTTTTGAGATTGAACGTGTTAAGATTATGGTAAATACCTAAAATAGATACACAGGTAAAACGAACAGCTAAGGGAGCAATTACAGTGCCTAATGGGAGAGCTGGTGGCATTTCAGACAGCCTGCAGTGGGTACCCCCGTCACTTGGATGACGAGGGCAGAGGTGACACAGAGGTGATGTAAAACCTCAGACAGACACACGCCCTCCTGGAACAGCTACTGGGCAGCACACAAGATGCTTTAGGTAAACAAAAACGGCACCAAGTCTGCACTTAGGCAATGAATCACACTGATAAACTGATGTAGCAAGTAGGCACTCACTCTGTAAAGGAAGTCAAAGAAAGCGATTTTTAAAAAACAAAATAAAATACTAAAAGGAATTTTAACGTATATAAATATTGCCCAGTCTTTCTTTGCATCAGACGTGCAATGTGTCAAACACAAGATGTGGCTTGATGACACCAGGTATTTCCACACCAGCATCATTCCTCAAGTGCTATAGCTAAGTACAGAGGGTTTTTTGAATTGCTGCTGGTGCTGGTATGTTCTTTGGGTATGAACAGTTAACGGATTTTAATGCTCATACACCCCAGGATCCGCTATATATTTTTTTCTTTCCTATCCCACTTTCTAAAATCCAGCACACAGTATAGCAAAGTGTTGCAGAAAGCACAAATCCCACTGTATTTTTGCAGCAGTCTCACATTAGTTCTGCTAGTCTACAAAAAATCAGGAAAGAGGAAACAGGATTTAGATCACTTTTCTTCTTGTCTGCTTTACTTCTGAAAAAAATAAAACCGCACCAGTCTGGTCTACTTCATTCTCTTTCCTTCTGGTGAAGATATAACTGACAAAAAGCTGAAAGACTCTTGCACACATGGTCAACCAGCATCAGAAATTCATCTTGTACCTGGCCTTGCCATTGCCATGTCACTCTACCTCTGCAAATTTCTCTTCTGAGAACTGGCAGTTTTGACAGCAACAGGCATTTTTGGAAAGGCTTTTTTGGGATGTAAGAAGTTTTTGCAACTACCTTACCAGCACTTCTTCCAATTTCAAATTCTAGACAACAGGTGGCAAAGACAATCTGATGGTCCACTTCACCCAGGTTTAGTAAAAAGCAATTTGAAGGTGTTTATGTCCTCAGTTATGGTATCAACAGTGGCGAATTTATAAGCTTTGAAATATATCTGCACAATTCTGATTCTCCTACAATTAGTGTGGAAAAAAAGGAAAATATTTAATAACTAACACAAGTGCATTCCCACTCCTGACAGTACCATATCAAGTCTCCCCCAAAACATAATCTCTGTCTGTCAGCTTTGGGTGGAAGCTGCTTCTGAAATACACAGCAGTGATCATTTCCCTTTTTTTTTTTAATGGGGAAAAGACAAAATTACTTCACTGTCTCATTTCCTGCAAGGGACCAGCTCTTTTTCCTCCTGTTTCCTTCTCAGTTTCAACTAATTAGCATGACACCACCACAACTAAATGATGTACGTGCAAGAGAACTAACACTTAATCAAAGGCTAGGAACACTATTATGTCATTTTCACACATGAATTGTGTAACATTAGAAGATAAAGTGAAGGTGAGTTAGACCTGACAAATGACTTGGATGCAGGGCGAGTCATTTTATCAATATTTCAAAGCCTAAGAAAGAGAAGTATTTTCTATGTGCATGCATACACACGTACTGAAGGATTCAGAGGAACAGGAACAGGAATAGGACAACATGTTCATAGAAAGCTGTAATTCGAGGACACGCTGAGAAGTACAAGTTACTGGGTGAACTCTGCTTCCAAATGAGAAAGGAAACAAGTTTATTTTACGAGTAACAGTTAAATGTTCAAGCAGGCAATTAAAGTGCTTTACTGAGGCCATTTTGGGGTACCAAACACTTTGAAGATTATATATTCCTTCATATTTCATGTTCAATGTTCCTCTAAGTAAAATATGTGGTTCCCTTTAGTTACTCAGTTATGAATTGTACTTTAAAGGCAAGGGGACATTTTTGATAATGCACATCTTAAACTTTTCATTAAACTACCAAATTTAAATTCTACCTTTTTGTGCACTCTGACATTTTTGTCTGGCATTTTCATTAATTTTGCGACATACATAAATGTAGCTGAAATGTTAACTGATCAATACTTTGTCTCTCTCATGTAGCACTAGAGCGAAGCTCCCCAAGGACCATGCAGCAGTACAGAAATTAAATGTGTAAAATATCAAATGTTAATGTTAAACACAGCAGCACTTACTGTATAACGACTGAAAAGGCTAAAAGAATTCCAAATGGACAGATGGTAGCACAAATTATCTACAATCACATTTAAAGATTAAAGTTTGTCCCGTAAAATAATTCATTGACTCACGTTGAAGTGTGTCCTTTTACTGATAGCTCAGTTGTCCAATTATTTTTGTGCTCATTACAGTGAGAAATGGCAGTATTGGAAAAAAAGAGTGAACACTTTTTTCCCCCTACATTGCACCCACTGACATCTGCAAGAACACAAATGTCTGGTCAAGAAGCTGATGGAAATTAGGCCCAATTTAGTAGACATTTCAGTGCCCACAGTAGATTAATCGAAAGAAAAACCATCCACTTTTGCATACTCTAATTTCTGCTGCTTGAAACATACCATATTAATCACTGCATTTAAAAATATATAAAAATTAACTGCTAAATAATCCAAGGGTCTGTTTTAAATTGAAAAAATCGTGAATTTACAGCAAAGGTGGTCTCTACGTATCCTATCCTTTTCCACTGCATTAGGTGCTTAAGAAGCATAAACATAAGCACGTAACAAATTCTTGATCAGCCTCTAGATTATTACAGAGCTATATGTGATATAATAAAGCTGTTTGGGAACCGAAACATTAATTTAACATTGTTGCTGTACACTTCCTTTATTTGACAGGAAAAAAATATGAAAAAGGAAGAGAGGGTATCTAATCTTCTGATGGTTCCAGTCCGAAGTCGTATTCTAGGAGATCAACCTATGCTTCATGAGCTGTTTACAAAGATCTTTGGATATCTGAAAAATAACAGCTAATAATACGTCACAGTTATATTACCAAGAAAATATAGAAAGTGATGTCTGGGTAGCAATTATTCTTCTGCTGTGAAGTACTGAGGCACAAGAAAAAAAAAGGGGGGTCAAACCCTAAGTCATTGAGACAAAAGCCCCAGTGAAGGCAGTGAGCTCATGAAGTTCAACAGAAACAGGCAAAATGTTGTTTAGTTGAGGAATAACACCATGTAGGTCCCTGAAAACTTAACTTTCAGGTTTCCGTACCTCTAGGCACAGCATGGGCAGCATTGATCACTGAGCTGGTGCCTTTGGACAGATTTGAGACAGAACCATCCCAAACCTTTGATAAAGCATTTTCTTTCCTAAATTGTCCCAAATAACATACAGGTTTGGCACAGCTAAGTCCTGGAGCATAAATAATCAGCAAGCCTTTTCAATGAACACTTGTAGTCCTGATGATCAACACTGTGACTGTCCAAGGAGAATGACTTTAGAAAGAGCTGCAGTGAACACTGCAGCGTGCCAAGGGCATAAAGGAACTGTAGCTTATTAAAGAGCCACCACATTAATCCAGGCTTTCTGTGGGCTTCCAAAGAGTAGCCCTCCTTTCCGGATATCTCTTATTAATTACCACTATATTTCCAAAAACTGAGCTAATCTCCCAGAGTTTTTTCACCTGTGGTCTTCTGTAACAGTAGCCCCATCAGCAAGTGAAGACAGGGGTGCGGTACGAGACAAGGGTCCCTGTAACAGTAATGCCAAGAACCTGGGGCAATGGGGGATCTGCAAAATCAACCCTCGCACACGCAGCTCCTGTGAAATGGCTGTAAATCTGTGTTGGGATGTTATCCATCAAGATACAGCTTCCAATCCAACAGGAAGGAAGGAACGGTTAGTTTAAAAGTTTACTTCTCGTACATTATTTATTAGCCTGCCTACAGAGCTGGAAACATCCAGAATGGCCCATTTCTCATCTCCTTTCTGGCACTGACATTTCACTGTGACATTCTCTAACCTCTGGGAGACAACTTCAAGAGGAGATACGATTTGTACAATAGTGAAGAGATGAAAATGATACATATAAGTACAGCTTTTTTTTATAGCCTCTATTAAATTCAAGCGTAACCTTAGTGCAAGCATAATTCAGCATTACATGTGCAAGTGGACCGCTCTCAAGATTTTTCAAGGACCTATGATAGCGATGAAACTCCAGAAACCACCTAAATCCAAAGCTTACAATCATGATAGAAGTTAATGTAGATTCGCCTTGGCTAGCAAAAACTTAGCAGTTTTTTTTTTTTTTCCCACAGGGATGAATTGATCCTTGGAGAGAATAACATCAGGTTGAAAAGCGCAGGATGCACTGCAGATGCAGCACATGAAGACATCTGTGAAGTCACAGCACTGATGCAGACGTGATATACCCACAACTACCGCAACCACCACATAGCAAAACAAGTACTAAAAGGAAACTAAGAAAACGAGGCTTCTGAGATAGATACACATATATATAAACTGAATATATATATATAAAAAATAAAATCAGGAGCATGTTTCTGCTGCAATACATTATAACCGTAATAATGACGTATACTGCCTATAGACCTCTCTGCTCAAATTCCATGTTTTATGTATTTCCAACTGATTATGAAACTGAATTTCTTCTACGATCAGAAACAATTACAATTTAATGGCAGCACAACTTCCACCACAGCCACAGCAGTCCACCGTGAGAAAGAAAGAATTTCATTTGCCCCAAAGAATAGGATGTTTTTCCATTTCCCTTTCTTCCAGCGGTAACGGGTGTTCCATATCCATGTTAAAATCAGTCTTAAGACAGACAAGTACTTTCTACTACTTGGAGCAGTAATAGCAACATGAACATCTGATGTTTATGTACAAGCCTGCATTTTCCTATGAAATGTTGATCATTTTATACTGAAATGACAGATCATCTTTCTACAGTGACCAGTAGCAAGTATATTTAGATTTCTGCACATAGTGTGGTTGCTGCAGACATCAGTAAAAGTATAAAACCCCTGAGTGTTTGACCAGCACGCTATCTCCTGTACTCCTGATGAACACTGCAACCAAGGATGGAGAGCGTGCTGCCATCCTTTGACAGGCTATGCAGGGGTGTTACAGTCAGTCACATAGCATGAATGGAGCCCAGCTAGAAGAAAGTTCCTGCAAAACAGCATGATTTAGAGACACCATAAAGCACCCCATTTACCGCTCTGGTGCAGCCAGCTCCAATGCCTGGTTTGATTTCTCCAAATTTGGGGCACCTGAGCTTCAGGCACCCAAGCTAGGAGCACTGTCACCAGACTCCCTCTGTAATTTATTCAAAGAAAGAAGAAAAACATTCCTTGTTCATATTCATGGCAGAGAAGCTCATAACTTCAGTATTTCAGCCAATGTAATAAATTTAGATACTTCAGAAAGTGCGTCCATGCATACATTTTTACTCCTGGTGGGACTCCCTCAGGCAAAAAACAAACAGGAACTCTGGTCTTATTTGTATCTCGTAAGATTTTGAAAATAAAAAGGTAGTCATCTGGGTAACACATTGTAATCTACAATTATGCTTGGAATTTTCAAAATTTAACAGGAAAGTAAAGGTTAATATTAATGAAGGTAATGTTTTACGGAGAAATAGCAGCTTCATTTAAATCACTAGAATTGCATTGTCTAAAAACTGAACAGTGATCAGAACTTGATGCCTAAAAGGTACTAGTTTCTTCGCACTAATGATTGTAAAATTGTTTGGCTTTTGTTTTGTTTGTTGTTTGGTTGGTTAGTTGGGTTTGTTTTGGTTTTGTTTTGTTTTTTAACTAAGAACACTAAATCTTAGTAAGGAAGCAACTATTTGGGTCCAGAGCTTTGTACTTCTAAAAAAGTTACAGGCGTAACACATTGATACGTGGAGGACAAAATACCACCAATTTTACATTCATGATATATAAAAGAACTCATGAAATATTCAAAACAAGTTTTAGAGTAAATATGCAACATACAAAGGGGCCAAACAAAATTTAACACAAGTAATGTGTGAGAAGCTTGAAATACATCATCCATAGTTTCCTGACTGTATTTTGAGTTGTATCGCTTGCTTATGTTATTTGTACAACTATAAATAAAACCCCCACAACTTTCCGTTGTTTGTGTGACATTTTAAACTTAATTACTTTTTTAAAAAAAGTGAGTAAACCTGATTTACATTATCTTCATAATGCAATGTTCTAAATAAAATAAAAAAAGAACATCCCGCACATCAACACTGTGTTATCCCTCAGTCTGGAACACAAACACACCAGGGTGATCAACAACAATATAAAGAAGATCATACCAAAAAAGCAGCAAGACTTCTTGGGGGAGAATCCCAGTCAAAGCAACTGCTAATGTAGTAGGCGGCATTTATGAGCACCATGATACAACGCTTCATCCGGATAAAGTTTCTTAACAGTAGCTGTTAAAAACATGAAAGAATGAAAACGTTTCAGACCCTCAAAAACTTCAGAAGAGTCACATGCTTACAATATTGTCATCCTAATTTGGGTGAAGATTGAGAAAATAACATGTTAAGATTTCTAGCTCACAAAGAGAGAAAGAGAGTTCAAAATCCAAGAGATTTGGAAGACAGAATTTGTTAGTCAACTGATATTTGTTGAATTTAATTCTAAATGGTACACAAATTGTGTTCAATTCTAAAAAAAAAGCCACTTGCAAATTTTCATGAATGATTTTGTTACTAAGATTTCAGAGTTTTACTAAGTAAGCAAGACTTTCCCCATTCTTAACAAATTTTGTCCTTGCTTAGGATGCTGCAGGACACCAACCTGAAACCACTCAAAATTACCGTAGCATTCTAATTAAGATAACCTGCACTCTTTATATCAAACTTTTCCTTTATCTGTAACAAATATGTCTCTTGCAATGTATTTTGACCACATGGTTTTAAGTATTTATCGAAGTGACTTTAACCACGTACATTCAATCTATATAGAGATGAGACCTAACTGTGCTGTGTTTTGATGCAGGAGAATACCCTAAAGCAAAAAAAGTGAACAAACCAGTGAATGGTTTAATTTGTGTAATGAGTAGCACAGAAAATGCTAGGTAGGTAAGATGTGGATGTTTTAAAATGCAACCACATCAGTCATACATAAAGATTCCTTTTTTCCCCCACCCTAAGGTATATTGTGGTGGGGTATACCATGCAAGCTAATCTAAAAAAAAAAACCCAACAACAACCCAAGGTGGGTATTTAAAGTTTACTTCTCCTGACATCTGCAAAAATCACAGTGCCATTTTCTGTTACGGAAGTGGGGAGAAGAACGAATCTTGAATAAAAGCCCTTGGTGCTTCTTTGCTGGAATAGTGGTGCAAAATGCGGCTTTAGTAACTGCATTACTCACAACAGTAAAGAAAGAAGTATATTCATCCAGCCAGTAAATTAAATTAAGCTCGAGTCTATAAGCTTTCAGCAAAATAAAAACCAGTTTTGAGACCTTTGCCTTTTCACTGCAAACAAAATTCTTGTTCCCACAGTCCAAGCAAAAGCCCAGTTCTCTCCATATAAAATACTTCATTTGTGGAACATGAAAAACTGAACGAAAAGTAGTTCAAGTGGAGAAAAAGGTAAGATGTGTGTTCAAATATTTTTTACCAAAACATTAAAACTGTATGTAGCAAAAAAATCCAGAGAAAAAAGAAAATGGAAGTCCAGATATCTCCTACCCACAGGACTTCCCAAAGTAATAAAAGAGTTTCAGTCTGCTTTCACCTTTGATTCAAACCTTACTCAACTGACTGACTTGAAATTTGGCTAAAAGAATGCTGAAAGACTCTTTACCCTGCAACAAACGGAGATCTTTTGGGTCAAGGTTAACAGCAAAAATTTATGCAAGACTTGGTTTACATGCACCTGCGCTATAATCTGATATGTGTGGAACCTGATGGTTTCAACTGTGTTCTTATTCACGTATTTCATGGAAATTAAGCTGCAATTTATAGAGGAGACACAATAAACCCATGTATTTTGTTTCTGCCTTTTCCAACCTATCATATTCTTTTGTAAACAGGTAATGAAAATGTTATTCTTTACCCTCAGCAGTACGATACCAGATATTTGGATATGCACACTCGATATTAAGGCTTTCGGAAAGGATTAGTGTTTCCTTACTCTTTACCTGTTTAGACAGTCTGTTTTCCTCTTCAATGTACTTCTGTTCTTTGGGCATTAAGGTTCGTATGCTGGCTTTCACCTATGCATTAAAATGTATGTCAGTATTTCAAGCTTACTTGCTCCTTACCAGTAACACATGCTTCAATTTGCAAAAATTACGAAGTTCCAAAGTCATGGCTGCCAAGCCCGCGACACACAAACGTACACAGAGGCATGAGTTGCCGCTCCTTACATTAGCAGCAAGAGCAGCGGCAGCAGCAACAAAAAGAGTGGGTGTGCCAGGCAGTGGCAGAAGAGTATTCTGTAGTATACATCAAGGTTTAGAGAAAATGAGGAATGACAGAAATTCTCTACAAATCAGGAACAAAAGCTTTCATGAAACTGAACTCTTTAGCAGTACAAAAAAGCCAAAGTTAAGACTTACAGCATTAAAAATCACATCTATTTCAAGATAGATGACCCCCTTTGTTGGCCCTGTCAGCTGCTTGTTTTTCAAGACGTAGGCTTTCTGTTCACCATTTTGAATCTGCAGGAAAAGGACATGACAGCCGTCTGTCTCGCGGTCTCCGCTGAATACACCCCCCCGGTGACCCCTGACCCCCAGCTGCTGAAACTGACAGAGAACCCAAAACAACTGTGGCAAGTCTGACAAGTACCTGTTCATTACCAGGACCGAGTCTGTCAGGAAAAATTAACTATCATGGGATTCAACATGGCCGTGAGTTGAGTATGTTAAAATTTTAGTGTTCTTATTACAGACCTTGGTTGAGAAATGACAGACACAGAGCTGCAAATCTTTTTTTTTTTTTTTTTTTTTTTTGGTTGTTTCCCCCCCCAGCATCAGCAGGAAAAATTCAGAGCAGTATGTCAGGTGAATGAAACTTACAGACAGCAACGGTATAGCGACTTTGCCTAGAAAGTCAGCGCTCCGATCGCGGTCTTCGTCATAAACTGTCACTTCAAGCACTGAGTGGATGTCTTTAATATTGCTACAAAGGGAGAAGCACACATAGAAGAGAGAAGAAGTCACCTACACCAGGGCACCAAGGACAAAAAGCGTGAAAGGTTAGCAAAACCAGATATCCGTCTATTTTCCCAAGCCATGGCAGAGAACGGAACTTAAGTAAATGGGGCATCACTCCTACGTATAACCGAAATGCTTTTTAAGGGCTGCCGCAATCGCTTGCTCTCTCTGCAAGCCTTTCCCAGCAGAACTTTTCCAAAGGATGTTGCTTTAAATCTGCTACCTGGTGTTTGCGCCGCAGGAGCTGCGAGGAGAGCCAGCACACAGCAGCACGGGGGGGATTTACAGCCGCCAGCAGCAGGACAGAGAGGCTGTAAAGACTGTCCCTTAAACACTGCTACCCTCACAGCAATTCCTACTGCAACTACTGTGCGATCTGTAGGTTTGTCAACGAAAATAATTATGAGCTATACGAGCCCGCCCCTGCATTGAGAACAAGCTCTTTAATTCTGAAATCCTTGCTTAATTGCAAATATACAAATCGTCACAACAAATTACGAACAAGCAAGACAAAACGACACCTTTTTCACCTACTACTGTTTTTTGCCTGCCAGCTATTAAACACTCCACCACCGGGCACAAACAAATGTCACTGTACATTGTAAACTTTCAAGTGAAAAATCCACATTCCTTATTCAGAGGAAAAAAAACCCAACAGAATTGTTTGAGAGAACTCATTTTTGATCAAATAGCTGATCCAGGAAATATAAACTCAAGCAATTTAACTTTGGTAAAATATACAGCTCCAGATGAAACTAGATTGCTAGTCCAAAAATAATTAACAAATCTGAGGATAAATAAAAGTCAATGATAACATACACAGAAGAGAGCTGAAAACTCTCCTTAAAGCCCTTTTGAATTTTTCTGTTTGATTCCTTGTTAGTCTTTTGTCCTCTACAAAACCAAGCAATTTCTTATGCAGAGAACACTGTCGAGCAGTAAAGGTTGATTAGTTATTGGCTTCATTAGTAGGTAATTAACAATAAATTAATGAAGAATTTTGTGTGGGTTTGTAGATACATAAATGAGAACTACATTAATAAGCTAGCAAGAAGTACAGCTGTTGTAAGATTTTTTTCTTTTGTTCTGAGTTCATTCCTGAATGCTCACTGCCGGGCTACAGATGCCAAATAAATGAATGATGAATTCGGGGGGATGGGGATGGGGGTGGGGAGGGGTGGGGAGGGAATTAAAATCAGAGTGAGTTTTGAGATCAAGGGCAAAATATAGCATTTTTGTTAATGATAAAGTGAAGCCAGTGTACACAAAGCTAAAGCTTCTACTGGTTTTGCAGTGAATTGTTAGCTGATTTCAGCAGCAGAGAGACCAGCAACTGATCCGTTTTCTACTCGGCGATGTCACATTGCAGTCAGATACAGAGAAGCAGGGAGAAAAAGAAGCAAGACAAATAACAGGAACATTTTGTTTGTGGAAGACTTCTCTATTTTGTCAGAGCCTTTTGCTGTCTTCAAGATAATAGAAGGATAAACCCCCCCCCCCGACCGCATCGCTTCCCAATAAACTAAATGTTTCAGACTGCATTTTATCCAACAGCCGCTTTATACTGGTACGATACCGGATGGTATTGTGAGAGGTGCAGTTGGTAAATGGAAAGAACAAGTGGAAAGTAGCTGATCGTAATTTAGAGAAGTATGAATCCATTTAAAATTCCTTCCTTTAAACAGCTACCTAATGTTTACTTACATTAACAACCACATTTTAATGAAGGTCATAATCACAATATCCCTTTTTCCACCCAAAACTTCAGACTGGTTTTGGCCCTTGACACTCTCACTGGAGCTGGCAGGAGTCTGGGGCACTCAGCCGTACTCACACCTGGTTCCCAAGAAGCAGGCCTTGCTTTTTTACCTTATTAAAATGGCACCTCTACTCTAATTTTTTTTTTCATGTTTTTAACCCTCAAAAAAGTATTCTGCTGTTTGGTTTAGAAATACCAGCGTGTGATCACTATTTTTCTTCAACAACAGCAGGTATCTTCGATTCACGCGTACATGCCTTCCATGCCCTCCACACAAAAAGAAAACCCAACACAAAATCCAGACACCTACAATGTGAAGATTTTGTTCCATTCCGGATTGAGGTTCTTGTAGACGGTGTGCGTCAGCAGTCTGTCATTGTTCAATTCAACTACACAAAACGGATCACTTTTACCTATGAGAGAAAATTTTGAACAAAATTTATGAACTAAGAAAACACACCATGAGAAAGGTTTAAATAAAGATTAGTTTTGGTGGCTTTTTTTATTTATTATTATTTTTGTAAAGCTGCATTGTAATTCTCTCAGGAATTAATGCAGGCAACTCCTATGGCCTGCATTACATTCAAGATGATCGTAACAGGCTGTTCATCTCCGTAATCTATTAACATTCGTCACTAAAAGAACATCTTTTTTGTCTTTAAAAAGAGAAACGAAAAGAAAAAAAATCAGCATACAGTCTTTTCTGATGAAAAAACAGCATGCTCCTAAAAGGTGCCAAGCACCCTTCTGAGACAGCTCAGAGAACTTCACTTTAATGGTGCCAATCCTACATCGACTGTAATAATAACACAATTAGAACATTTTGATTCATAGGAAATGTATTATTCCATATTATTTGTAATAACATAGCACCTATGACACTTATCCAAAGACTACATATTTCACGCTGTACAAATCCTCTCCCCAAAATCAAAAAGCCTTAAAGGCAGTCTCAGATAAAAGCCTAACACCAGAGAAAGTGGGCAAGTACAATTAAACAATGAGACGATATCAGCTGGAATGATGGGCTGTAGTTTCAGCACAGCAGAAGCTCAAACGTGGTTGAGGTTTTTGTATACATTAAAGCACAATGAAGTAGCTTTGCATATATTTACAAGAAGGTCCCTCAGCATGAAAGCCACCACAGGAGAAAGTATGAAGATGCTGCTTTGAAAATGTAGCATGTAGATAATGGAAGCAGTACCCTAGACTGGATACGGAAGTTGATTTGGTTTTGGGTTTTTTTGTTTGTTCGTTTGTTTTATCTAAAGAAAAAGAACAGGGAAAGGAAGCGTGTATGTGGGGGTACAACTGCATGCAAAATAAGCAGCTTACAGCCAATGACTGCAGGTGCTCAGATACAGGCAAAAAGCAAGGAAAATAATCCCGACTGAAATTTTAGGGTGAAGATGGGAAACTTTTACTAAGCTTTTCCTCAGATACCCACACAGCCAAGCTTTCTATTTGCAAAGGAGAAGAAGGAAAGTAGACACCTGAATCTCATGCTTAACTACAGCCTGGCTGTGTAAAAAAGGAGCTTTCTGAAGAGTGAAGAAGCCAAAGACAGGAAGATTGGTACCTCCAGGGTTTTGGGGCAACCCTGAAATTTCCTGGAAGGGTAAAAAGGTGTGAGGAAGATCTGAGGGACAGCTATGATGGAAGAAGCAGTAACAAAAGCACGAGGGGCATGGTGAGAAGACAGTTGCAATAAAGAGGCAATAAACTGAAGAAATCACAGCGTGGAGTAAATTATTTAACTCATATTTCAAGTTGTGACAGTAATGACAAAGACTATAAATGCTGGCCAAGACAGAGATGCTCTCCCTCCTACATATTTTTATTTCCTCCACTAATTGAAGAGAACAACCTTTGCCTTTGGCACAGAATACAAGTGTATGCGTTATTTTCATGTGAGGCTACAAATATGTAAGTAGAAAGCTGTACAATAAATTGCTGCTCCCAGAACCCAAGGAAACTTCGTCTGGTGGAAATTAACGTCCCAGTTGCATGCTACAGCACGGCTCATTCCCATCTCTGGACTTCCTTTGGACACCCAAGTGTTTGAAAGTTACTGAGTGTTGGCATCGGCCTTCCACAATCAAATCTAGCACACTAAGCAACTGTATTCCGCAATGACTCCAGTAACTCCGTAATGCTTTGTCATACATTACAAGAAGCCATAAATTGGATAGCTCAATGGGGCTACATTAATGATATTAGGGAGGCATGTAATTTGTTTCATACCTTATACAAATGACAATGAAATCGATATTTAGACAAAGCTGTCCAGGGGTCACATCTCCCAAACTGCAGTATTGATTCAGGCTACATCAGAGGTTAATGTGCATATTATTAACTTTAATGATAAAGAATAATTGTTTTAAACACATTGTGAATTACAGTTAGGGCTGATGTTTATCTTCTCTGGAAAACAATATAGTGCTGAATCTTTCCCATGAAACTTGAGAAATGATTTAATTCATTAGCCGGCAGAGATGCATATATCACACATCTCCATGTTCTCCTACTTTACAAGCCTAAAAGGTGGTAGGCAACTTAAACAATTTATATTTACTTCAGTTCTTTAGGTTCCAGTGTTTGAAAAAGAAAAACAGAAGAAGTTATAACAAGAAATTATAATAGCAAGGCAGAACAGGTGAGCTAGGTAGGATTACTGCATTTCATTTTTTAAACCACTGTCAATCATATTTGCATATGATGGTACAATGCAATTTGTGCTTATTAATTGTACACAGATGCAGGAAAATGGACTGCAGTGTGTAAAGGCCATCTTCTGTAAACAAAGATAAGGTATTTACTACATTCATTTATTTTCTGCATTTGTTGACATGCACTTTTTCAATGACTCTCCTTACAGATTTATATGGACATCAATCCACTTAAGAAAGCTAAATAACATGTAACATTAATCACAGAGGTCCTTGATCAAATCAAAGACAAACTGTTTTCAGGACTAAAAAAAATCCACACACCCCCCAACATCCCATGTCTCCTCCCTCCTACAACTTGAAAACAGTTTGAGACCAAATCTGACAAAAGGAAAGATTGTGAAATGGTACAAGGGAAGGCCCAAATATCATGGCTGACAAGTGGAAGTTTCAATGCTATGAATACCTCTACTAAGGAATACTGTTTTTACCGTATGAGGAGGCTATGAAGTTCCCATATGCAAAGCCCTTCACCACTGCCTATGGGCACTTCTTCCATATGCTAAAACACTCATAACCAAGCTGGGTATCTGAAAGGCAACACTCTTCACTGACGTGCTAAACATATGGTATGTGCAAACGATATTTGGATACCAACCCAAATAAGTGAACATGATCCAGCAAGACAAAGCCAGAGCAATGTACAAGTACTTGGTGAAACTCATATCCATCTGTCATCTTTCAAGTTCTCATTATTAGAAGGAATAACTGCAATCTTAACTGTTGCTGACAGCCACGGCAAACTGCTGCGTGGCAAGTGTTCAAAATAATGGGATCATTCCCAATGAAAGCCTTAAGAGAGCACTAAAATATTAAAAGACGTTGTCCTTCGGTCTCCATGGTCTCTAGGAGGTCTAAGGAAATCTGGGAACTAACAAGGCATATTCACCAATGTATTATTCAAAACCAATACCTTAAGCACAACGCATACTCTAACCAAGGCAGCCTCAGACAACTTTTGTCTAGTTAATTCAACTAGCAATTTCCAACAAGAGACAGATAAATGGTTTTCCTCATTTTTGTGTGAAAGAACCACGTGTTCTGAAAAGCATGTGCTGTCCATCTAGCAGCTCTCAAACTACACTTAAAAACCTTTGATTAGACTTGCGCCGCATAAGCTCAGTTACATCATCGCAAATTATGTTGTCATCACAAGTATGCCTTTCACTACAGACTAAATCACAACTGTCATATACCACCTGTCATATGTCAAGATATTCTGCTCAAACTTCTGTGTCTACTGAGGATCTTCCAACTAGCTCTCTGCTCTCTGCCTTCCGCAGGCCTCCAGCTACTGTTCCAGTGGCTTTAGAGGTACTTAACTCCATTGATCAGGAGGGCAGCCATGAACTTCTGAATACAGCCCGAAATGTGTGCTCAGTGCTGTCCAAGTGTAAGAGACCGCCATGTGCTTAAGGCACTCACACATTAAAAGCATGCTCCCAGCACTGCTGAAAACAGCACTTAACAATTTTGAGTAATCCCATGAATTCAGTGGGACTAAACACTATTACACCTAGCGCTGTTTGAAGGAATTCATGATACAAGTAGGTGGCAAAAACCAGTGAAATGTACCCTCCAACTTACTGAAATCACACCTGCAGTAAAACTTAATAAGAAGTAAACTGAATCTTATTAATCCATTCTGTTGCTGTAATGTCTCATGCTTTTTGGACTCTACTTGTACAGTCCTAAGGGCTCCTGAAATGACAGAAATAAAGTGCTAATTCACAAAATATGTGTAATAATCTGGAAGGGAAAGCAGCTTCTCTTTCGACGGATCTCCCTCACCTTTGTCCCACCCCCTACCCATTACAGGCCTGGACTACCTAAGAATGCCCCCTAGAAGGAATTCTACTTTGTAATGTAAGCTACCACAGAAAAAAATTTAAAAACTACTTATCTTTTGAAGCTTCCCATTTTATTCATCATGCCATCCATTGCATCTACTTTGACAGATATCCTTGTTTGCGCTACGCTGTATTGCATTTAATCTTTAGACAAGTCCTCAAGACGGGAGCACAAACTGAGACTATTTTACTTAGATCTATGTATTTTACTTCAATCAGCATCGCGTCCCTCATGTTGCACGCTATACACACATTAATTAAAAACATTAGTCTTTTGCTTGTCACCTTACTTCTCAGGAATAACGCATGCCCCTGGATGAACGGCACACCCATCAGCTGAAACCAGCCCAACTCCACAAGAGTGGTTAAGTTGCAAGAGAGGCTACCCAGGAACTAGAGAGGTCTCATTTGTTATTTGTCTCAAAACCCAAAGTCCCCCACAGCCCAGGAAGTCCCTCACAACAGAAATAAAGTCAGTTCAGAGCTGGGATCTATTATCCAGATCTCAGGAGGCTGGCCACTGGAACAACTTTTTTCTGCCGCAATTATCTAAAATACACTTTTTCATCATAGAAAAGAGACTTCCATAGTGACAATTTTTAACTGCTTCTCAAAATATTTAGAAAATCAAAACAACAAAACCTCAACCTCCGCACAATTTTAGCTTCTGAATTTTCTTCTCAAGTTGCCACAGCACCACATCGCCTAACAGTTTTGCTGTGTTTTCCGCTGGGAAAAGTTTGGGAAAGGCCCTTTCCACCAGTTCAAAGGCCACAGGACTCCACATTTGTAGGTCAGCTGGCTCGCTTTGCTGGAACTGATCAGTGAGCACCAGTGATGTGAAGTGGCTTGTGAACCCTTGCAAACTGATGTTCTAGGGCTGGAGAACAGGTCTCAGACATATGCCACTGCAGCCTACCTTCCAGGCTGGAGGTGAGCTGGGCACTGTCCAGTCCAGCGGGCAAATAAAACAACAAAATGTTGGGCATCATCTCAAATTCAACTCCAAAAGCACTGCTTTTTTTCACAAGAGATCAAATGACATGCGACCAATTCAGATGCAAGTATCTTTTGTTTGTATAAATATGAACTTTACCTGAATATTAGAGCTGTCAAACTGCAAAACAATATAATTAATACTTCTGGGCAAGTTAAACAGATATGTCCTTCAATGCTCCCTGAGGGGGAAGTTGTCTAATAAAAATTTTTGCTTCTTGGTAGATTGTTTTCCCAGCAAAAATTCATTTTGGGGCACAGCAATACTTCCAAACAGGGACTTCAATTCAATATAATTGCACTTCTGCACTCACTTTCTAGCTCCACTTGTACACAAAGCAGAGTTTTCCTTGATGAAAAGCTATCAAAGCTTAAATTTACATTTCTTGCTTGCCATGTTTTGTACAAGTTAAACTGTGATGTCCTTTATTAGAAAACTCTATTAAGTAAACACGCTTTTGTCTCCAGAAAACTGCATGTTGTCTGCATACTGCTCGTTTAGTGCCATAAAAAAAAAAGGAGACTTTAGTTAACAAACATATGGAAACATCCATATTTTATACAGTAGGATGATTCCCTGTTTTAGCGAGAAAAAAGACACCTGAGTACAGTCATAAACATTATGTTTTTCTGTTTTCAATCTTCGAAAAAACAGCCTGCAGGAAAGAAAATAAAGAATCAGAAAGACCATCAGTCACTGCAGAGCGACTTTTTCTTTCTTAATCAGGGCTGCCATGGACTCTTAGAAGGAACTCTCATTGATGCAATTGCTTTTCAGAGTAGATGCAAAGCAAGAAGCATGTGGCAGACCCACCTGAAAAACTTACTTCACTTTGTAAGGATTAACTCGCAAGGGACAGCAGACAGCATGGGGCTAGCTCCCCGTGAGCCCTGTGGAGATATTTCTACTATGGCTACAGAAAGCACGCATTGTTGCAGTGTATGTCCAGAGACACAAATAATTTTCTAGGTTTGTTTCTTCAACAGTTTTCTCAACAAAAGTAACGATGTGGCAGGCTAAATATAGATTGACATTTAACATTTACCTGCCACTAATCAGTCTGTAAAGCCATATAAAGTCATTTCTAGCATTGGCTAGACCATGAACTGATTTCAAGCAAATAGCTAACTTTGTTCTGAACTGTTACATAAAATTTTGCATTGTTCACATTACATTATCAAAACCAAACTACAATCACCAAGACAACTGAAAGTATTTTGGACAGTTTAAAAAATTAATGAACAGATTTCAATTCCACTTCTACTACTTTTAAAAGTCAAGTTCACAAACCCTGACTTCACAAAGTTCAACCAAGTTTAACGTGGTTATGAAAGATGAAATATTGCTTGAATATTTCATAGGCTATTATGGTTCTCCCCTACTGCTGGCCATGCCTGTCCATTACAGATCTAAGTCCCCACAGCCAAAAAAGGCCTTTATTTTTTGGGAAGACAAGACAGCCAGTTCATGACTCTTGGGGGGCAGTGCCACTCATGCAGACGCTAATGTCACTAATGTTGTTCCAAGCTCCCTGCCAGCCAGCTGCTTGCAACAGAGCAGTCGATCTGACCTTTGGCCAGGAGCAGGAATGGCTCAATAGCATGAGAAGCTGCCTTATCTAATGGATTAAGTACAGGACCCAAGCCAAATGCCAGCTTTGACAAGGACTTGCTCTGTCGGCCTTAGCTGAGTCAGTTAACCTTTCTTAGTTTTCCATCTTTAAAATGGCAATGATAATTCCTCTTTACCAGCGCTGCTGCAAATGTGTTGCAATGGACTGATATCACGAATGCATGAGATACCTTACCAGGCGATACAGTGTAGTGCCACAATCATGTTAAACTCATTTCCACATAATATTTACAGAAACCAAAAAAAAGTTAATAATCACAAGTCATCCTTTCACTGTATATTTAATTCTAAATCCTGTAGCTAACCAAAAAGGTCTTTTAAATCCTAATTTTGCTGGGATTAGTACACTAACACTGCTGCTTTCTTAAAAAAAAGTAGCCTTGCAGTAAATGATATCAGACTGATGTCTTCAGTCAACCTGTATGATAGGACCAGGTGAAATTTTATCTGCCATAGAAGATGGCCCATCTAGTAGATTTCTGTACTTTATGAAGATAATTCAAGTGTATATTGAAATCTGGTTGCACTAATTGACAAAGAAAATTACTTTTAGAACCATATTTCCAAAGGGCCTCTGAATTTATTCCTTCAATTTTCCATGCATGGGCTTCCATACCTTTGTGAATTTAACGTTTGTGTACATCACTCTGACATTTCCTAGCATTTGAAGAACAATTTCAAAGACTATTTTTGCACATGTGGTATTAGGACATTTTAGCAGAACAGATTTTAGAAAACTAATTTACATTCTGCATATTTAGCCATCTTGGTATCTTGATCCTACTTTCAAGTGCTTTAATCAAAATTTTAACGTGGAATTTTCTTAAAAGAGAGGCTGAATTCCAGACATAAAACTGAAAAAGAAGAAGGAAAAAAAATAATAAATCTGCCTCATTTTCTATGCTTAGTTTCTGTTCTTCAGAGGATGAGACGCCTGAAAAGCTCTTGGCTGTAAACCTAAATGCTACCGAGCTCTTTAGTAAAATCTGCACGACGTACCAGGTTCTGAAATCACGGCACCCAAAAAAGCCGCAGACAATTGATTAATAATGAGGTCAGAAATACAAATAAATTTACTTCTAATGAAGACTGGAGACACAGTAATCAAAGTGTTAAAAATTCATTTCATGCACATCTCATTTGCCTCTTAGCTGATATTTATCACATAATTCTGTGAGAAAGTAGAGGCCT
>JAVJGI010000057.1:76726472-76741276 GCA_035590275.1 Ibycter americanus | reverse complement strand
AAGTATTGCTCAGTCAAAGAAAGGTGGAGGGTCAAGTTTTATGCAATTTTGCAAACATGATTTATTGACAATCACCAAGTAACTACTTAAGAGTTATTTCTAAATATTAGTATTCAAAGTTTGATCTGAAATGAACGATCTGTACATACCCACAAGGTACTAAAAATAGCTATAAATTACTGCAGCATTTAATGAAAACCCTTTGTCCTCTTTTCAAAATACCTGGTGATTTTGTCCAAAATATACAATGATTTCTGTAATGTCTGGAATGCACAGCCATTTCACAAAACGTATCTGCTGTTTAAATGTTTTTTCTTGCTAATAAACAAAACATGTGGGAGACAGGAAGGTACTGAGTGCTTTTCCCTGTCTTCCTGACCGTCACTTTAAATGCAATATCGGAAAATTTTTGGTAGCCCTGTACATCTTTAATTGAATCAAACGTATTTCCAAAAAATTTGTTCAACCAGCACAAATGACATGTTGATCTGGAAAAGTCGAAGACTGAACGAGGTCAGGGACTGAATTATCCCATTTGCCCCTGAATAACTTAATCTCTCTCTCTGTTCAGACCACATTGGATTATAAGGTCAAAGCAGAATGAGGAATCTTTAGAAGCATTTCTCCAACCTCCCCGAAAATAGAATCTGTTATTTTGTGTGCCACAAACTGAATGATCAGTTTCAACAATAAAATGTCTGCTCTGTTACCTTCTCTGAGAAAAAAAAATAAAATATTGGTACTCAAGCTAATTTACAAAAAAAACCTCTATTATGTCCAAATTGCAGTTAAACCAGCTAGATTAGTATAGTGTCTTTTTTTTTTTTTTTTTAAAGCAGGGATGGCTATTTTCTGACACAGAAGCAGCTCATTTTGCTCCATTCAACTTGTGCAGTGTGAAGGTGAGTGTACTTCCAGGAGGTAACCTCAACGTTTCTGGAGAAATATAGTCAGCATGGCTGAAATACTTTTTCTTTATTTTGAAAAGCAAAAGGTTAAATTATCCATTCAGCTTATATCACATAAAATAGAAAATTAAAAAAAAGATTTTCTTATTTCCCTTCTTAAACAGATAAGCAGTAGTTATAGGAAATTGCATTTACTCTAAATGTCTGAAATCAACAGCAGCCTTGCTAAATATCTGGCAGACACCAAGCGGTTCTCTTGGCAACAACTTTAAAGTAGTATGTAAGTTTAGCACCTTTCATTTGCCTTGTCCTCTGGAATTCAGCTTTAATTCGGATAATTTTGTATATTTTTATCTACCAGAAAAAGAAGTCTTTTCTATGTATCTTTTCCAGGACCTCTGATTGAGAAGAACGTATATTTCACCCTTCTCAGAAATAACCTTTTAGGGCTCTGCTAGCATTAGAATGACTTGTTGCCTTGCTTACAAAAGTTTTGTTTGTTTGTCTGCAGATTTTTTCCTCAATGAGCAGAAGGTGAGACTGTGTAAACAGATAATATTCTTTGGATAAACTTCTGTTTCAAACATATATTTTTCACTTTGAAAAAGGCCCAGTCTTAATATGGTATTTAGTGTCACAGAAACTAAATGAATCCTTGCCTGTGACATCCGCTGCCATCAATGCTTCTGCCCTGATGACCTTCACCTGAAGAAATCCCACATCCTTCATGTTATGGAACATCGTCATTGGACTCTAAAAAAATGATAAAAAGAAAAATAATTCTGGATTGCAAAAGAGACAAACCAAAAGCAGTATCAATAGCCTCCTCCCTAGCCCACATACAAGTTAGCATAAATCTAACTTACTCATATTTTAAATATAATTTGCTGAAGAATGTATAGTTGTCAGAGTTTCTTTCAGTATTTTGTAACTTTAACTTACCAATGAAAAAACGCAAAGGAAAATATCAGAATATAAATGATTAAATATAACACTAATTCTACTGAATTAATCCCCTAACAGTACATGAACAACTGCCATCAAAATTTTAATTACAGCAGTGTATTAACAAAATTAATATAAACAATAAAAGACTTCCTCTCCCCAAATATTTCTGTCAGATCAATGTTCACATTTGCCCTTTGATGGCCCCAACAATATTTTGAACAGTGACTTTGGGCCAACGTTGTTTTTGTTGTAGTGGAGCATCGTATGCAAGCTTGCATACAACTTGCAAATGATGTGAGCAAAAACAATCCAAAGAGGATTATGACAACTTAACAACAATAATAATCACATGCAAAAAAGATCAAAAAAATGAAATAAAAGATACTCCAACTCCATGGCAGAAAGCTTTTACTATAAATCATTGTTTTAACATAAATTTCTGCAGTAGCTACACATATCGAAAGAGGAAGAAAAAATTAAAGAGTGGACTAACACTCGCATTTATTCATCCAAATTAAGTTTTAGAAAGCTGCTTGGAAAACGTGTTCTGCTGCTGCTCTTTTTTCAAATAACTAAAAGTAACAAACAGGGAGTATTGCACCAGTTAGGTGTGATATGCTAAAATTCTCAGGCTCTAACTTTGAATATAATTTAAAAGTTGCAGAATTTCAAATGACAGAACATCAAATGCAACTTTGAATCTGCAATCAGTTAATAACAACCCTGGTTATTACCATTCAGGTTTTAGATAACCTAGGGGAGGAACTCCAAAAGAGAAGACTAAAATTACATTTTCAAATTCATTTTAAATCCTCTGTGTGTGTGTATGCATATATCTATATGTGGCCTAATTTTTGGTTGTTTTTGCAAGTCTTGTTAATAAATACTAACACATACCTTTATTTTGAAGTATTTTAAAATCTGAACTAATGTATTTAAATGCCTGTGGCCTTTTCTAAACTTTTAATATAGTGCAGGTGAAATGTTTTCCACTGCTTATGATAATGTCCAGATTTCTATAAAATGCAAACATCAGGTAAAACACCAAGTCAACAATTCTTTAATTTCTTATGAAGGCAAATCGACTGTTATGGAAAACCAGAATAAATAACATCACTGATGAAAACCACAGGTGCTCCTTAAGTGAAATATTAAATGTCAGCTTGCAAAAACTACAGTAGGTTTATGCATAGACAACCTATTCATTAAAATGTTAGACACACAATATGCACCCCTGTCTTTTTATTAAAATGAGACAACTCCAACAGTTAAATCACACTGATATTAATTTCACCAGCCCCAACTTGACCGTTTACTGTTTATAGTGAAGGTTTGACCTTAGCACACCAAACTGCGGAATATAGTTAAGTGTAGTACCCCACATGCTACGTGTGTACGAATACACACATGCATGTTACCACGGTGTAATGATTCATAATTTTTTTATCGTTTTCAGTATGTTAATCATCAGAAACGCAGCTTATAAATACCGATGGCCAACCTTACTCAGCACAGTCCCAAGGCCCTGCTTACGTGCTTACAAGCTGAGGGTGGCAGAGACAGTGCTACAGATAGCACGGTGATAATTCAGAAGCGTGTTGGCACCAACCCCTCATTTATTACAATAACGACCAAGGTTTGCAAGCTTCTTATCGGAACTGGTACCACAACAGAGGTAATATTGTTTTAATACCATGATGAAAGTGAAAGGATTTACAAAAATGTTTCCATGTTTTACCCAAGTTTCCCCGTGACCTAAACACCAAGCCACGGAAGGGAAACAAAGCAAAAACCGAACACAGAATAAGGAAGCCAAGCGACTGCCCCCCTTCCTGCAATGCCGTACAGCCCCCTTTTTTCCAAATTTCATCCTGGTAAGCACATCCTGCAGAGGCGCCAGCGCTGTACTTCACTTTGCTACCTTTGTTAGCATCCCACAGAATAATTATTTTTGAACTTTTTAGTTCCAGCAAGTCGGCTGGCTCCGATTCATTTGCCGCACATCATGACTGCGGAGGCTGCTGAAAATGTATACAATGCCACAGCAGAGGCTCTGGGAGAAGCAAATGACTTTAATACATTACTTTAAATACATAACTTTAAGTAATGATTTATCAGATGATATTCTGTCTTCTTTATGATTATCGTTGAAGGCCTCAAAACCTGCACGGTTTCTGAAGCCTGAAATTTCCATAGCAGAGGAATCTGTGATTTGCTGTGAATCTTTTCAACCCTCAATAGATGGGAAAAGATTGAAATGCTCTGGAGATGAGTCCTCTTTATTTTTTTAATGAAAGGCTGTATAATATATTTTCTGTATGGCTGCAGCAGCTGTCAGGGAGAGCATCTCAGTTCAGCTCTATTATGGGAGAAGCAATACCCCATCCTATGGCATCGAGATACACTGAGGGGCCAGTGCTGATTGACAGCTTGTCACCATGACGTCTTATTCCATCTCTGTTATGGAGAAAATTAATGTCACACCACCAGCCTTATGACTCGCTGTCATCTTAGAACTGCTCACCTTTTATCAATGCCCTAAATAACATTTCAAGCCCATCGTCTCACGGTGGACAATCTGGTCAAGGGACATTAAATCGGATGACTGTGAAATGTCATAATAAAAATGGAATGCTAACAACTTCTTCTCTAAACTAGCTCCTCTGGTTTTTAAACTGTGACAAGGGGGACCACGGGTTCAGCACACCCGTTCTGAAAAGGTCATACAATCTCTCTTGGTCTGTACCCATTAATGCGCCCCCCTCCTCACCCCAAAAGGAATTAATCTTTTCAGACAATTGTGGTAAAATAATGGTTCAAACAGTAATGCCTGTTTAATTTGTAAGGCTCTGATGTTCAGCTACAAATGGTTAAATGACAGTAATAGAGTCATTTTCCAAGGCTATTTGATCTGATGGCAAGGTCAGCTCATTAACTGTTTTTGGCTGCAGAAAGGGTGCAAAATACATTTCTCAAATGGAAGCTAGATTTTTTAAGAGGGCAAAAAATAAATCCCAAAATGCAGCCACTCAGTGGGGAACAATGCATCCTGCTAATTGCACCGCCTTTCTTTGCATCAGTTCTGAGGTAGAGATATAAATACCAAAGACAAACTAAACACAGTGAAAATAAACTATCTGAATTTCGTTAATTCTTGTCATTTCTTTCTTCTGCTGTTCACTGGTCATTTTAATAAAAACAGCAAAATTTATCAAAAAGGTGTATCGATGCTACAGTTTTCAAAAACACATAAAGAGAAATTCACGCCTATGCAATATGAGTATCTTCCAAACATATAAAGGTTTCTAAATGCATACAGTAATGTAAATATAAGAAAAGACACGTATCCGTGAATATGTAAGAAACCGAAATAAATAGATTAATCTTACACCACATAATTATGCTTTACACAGGGGACGAAAAATTGAGAATTTAGGAAAACCCATTAACAACACACAGTCATAACATGTTTCTACATTGCTACTAAATTATCAAAACCATCAGTATCACTTGACTGCCATATCATCACACACAATAATCCACAGGAATACAGTATTGTTGCGCTTGGTAGCAAGAACCGTGTCACCTCAAAAATGTTCCCATCTGAAATTTATTATATTTATAAAGATCTATCCTGACAACCACAGACTGTCTTGGTGGATTCCAAAATGTGCAATAACTCTCTTAATTGTAATTATTTTTCAGAGATGGTGCACAATACCTTAGGTCTCAGTTGGTTTAGGAATATTATGTTTAGCCTCACTAAGTCACCTCTATTAAACTGTGTTTATGATAACACTATTGGTGTATGAGTTGTACAAGCATTAGCAGACAGCTGATTCAGTGGAGATAGCCAGAATAAATTTGCTGAAGCGCACATCCTGCTAATCTGTTTGAAGAATATTGTACAGCATTAGTACTAGCACTTCATGTTATCTGCACAGCCTGATAAGGTACATCTTTATTAAATTCAGTTATTGAAAGGATGTCAGTCATGGAATAGGAATATTTTAAAATCTGAAAAAAAAAAAAAATTAAGCGGCTCTTTGTTAGTCAGAGCTTGGTCTAATGGCTGAGTGTCTAGAGAAGCCTTTCTAAACACCTGGCAGCACTGTACAATAACAGCTTTGTAATTTTAAGTGGAAATAGCTTTTTTTTCCTCCTCCTTTCTCCATGTGTAGTGAGACAGTTACTTTTAGTGATTTAGGTGTTAGCAAATGCTGGAGTAAGAGCTCCCCTCTCTGTTGCTTTGATAAAACTACACAGGTTCCGTGTAATGTGAGGATGCTGGGAAAAGAAAATAATTTGCTTCAGAATATTTTAAAATGGAAATACTGTTTAAAACAGTTATTTTGATGATACAAAATACTGCTCCAGCCTCTATTGTGCAGACAAAAAACCAAGTTTTCTTGCCTTCTAGTAGATGCTAAAAAAAAAAAAGCTGAAAACTTGGCACCTCAAACCACTTGGCATAAATACTTACTCAAAACTTTACAGTCACTGACTGACCCCTTATTTATTTTGTCCTTGGCTAAAATTATCTGCAGGGCAGTAAAATTAACTTCCTTACATCACATAATCATACCAAATAGCTGAGTGACTATGTAAAAATACATCATAGTATAAAGAGGATTTGTAGCCTTCTTGATGTTGCCTGCAGCAGCCGTGATATCAGTAACGGGTTTAAATGATTGTCATTGGCGAATGTGATAAGGATATAAGGGGATATATTTAGATTTTACCCCGCGATAGTTATTATTTATATAAGCAAACATTTTGCAAACAAAGGACAAAAGAGAAGAACTCCATACATATCTCTTCAGTATCTCCTCTCGCTCCTTCTGGTCCTCCAGGGAGTTGACGGAGAGGTCAGAGATAGTGACTGCAGCTGAGGCTGTGAGAGTGACCAGCAACACCAGGCATCCCTCTCCGTCCTCCAGCGGCATCTCCAACTTGTGAGTTTGTTCTTTACTCAGGGTCGACAGGTCAACCTGGCACCTAGAAACAAACATTCTCCATCAGCATATGGTTTTCTTCACATCAAACAAGAGCACACTGGCTTACTGGTATTCAGCTGGACAAAAAACCAAGTGTGTAGAAATTACTTCCCAGCTTCTGGAAGGATTTCTCTTCAGCTTCAATCCATGCCGCTTGCTTGACTTTTTTTTTTTTTTTTCCTTTAATCTACAACCTGCTGTGCATGTGAACAAAAAATATTAAAAGAACACACAGTCACTAGGAACAAGGTTAGCTAATACGCCTTACTCGAATGCAGCCAAAGAGAATTTAAAAAATCCAGCTTCAGATGGAAATTGTACTTTTTAATTACACCTCTTGTATAAACACAGAATGTAAGTTTTGATGTGAACGTTTGTGATGCTATTCATCTAAGGACAGTAAAAATCCTCTCTTGGAAAAAAGATATCTGTGTGGACTTAATTGTGATGGAGTTATTAACATGACTGAGCATAGAAAAACACAACTTGAGTACCACCCAAAAGGCTCAGCTCCCCCGCAGTAAGCTGTGCGTGGCTCAGAGTCAAAGCTTCGTGCAGGCATCCAGGATAAAATTTGATGCCACAACCCCCTACATAATAAGATGTCTCATGTCGTAATGAGCAGGGACTGCTTGTAACTGTGCAGAGTGGCTGAAGCCAGTCCACCCTGCTTGATCCCCTTCTGAATAACCCTGGCTGTACCGTACATTGAGCTAACGAAGAATGGCTCCACACGTGCCAGCCAGCAGAAATAGCTCTGCACCATCTTTAAACATAAAAGGTAGCGCATGGAAGGAAAACCAGTATCAGTGCTAACAAAGAGCTCACCATAAGCTTTTAATTAAAACAATATCACTTTAGGGTTAGTAATTAGTCTGTGCACAGCTTAGAAGTGTTAATATTTTAATTTGTATAATTCATAAGTTTCAACTTTCCTAGATTGCAGCCCTAAGCACGTCCAGAAATTCAACACCCGTGTCAAATATAATGCCAGCTTGCACTGCACAGGAATTTATCTGAAAAAGCACAATGCGGAATACTTCTACTTATACCATCTCCCAGTAATGTTTTGCCAATTCATTACTCTAAATAAAAACAGTAACAATATTGAAATAAAGTAAATGAATATATTCGATATACAGTTAAGTGGCTGAATACTCTACTTTCAATAGCAATTATTTAATGTGACAAGCACATGTTCTATATGCCACTCTCACTAAACTAAACATCTAGCAAACTCTTTTCATAAAATGTCAATTGATTTTGAAGAGAAAGATAATGTGGTGACCGCAGGGCCAATAAACTGAGAAAAAGGTGGCAGACATGAATAAATAGGCATTTAAGGACAGGAAATAGCCAATTATGAGAATAAATGTGGCCTCATAAAATGAGCACTGTGCTATCACAGGCAGATTAGATTTGCTACAGGAAAAATTCCTTTTTTTTTTTTTTTTTAAACATTTACTGCACTGTTGTGCAGCTGTCAAAATTAAAACTGCTGCAAAGCTCATGCAGTAACAAGGTTCAACTATTTTACAATGAAAAAAATTTCTAACTGATATAGCATTCTGAGCTTAATGCTTACCTTTTATTTTGAACTCTTTGGCTTATAAGGCATGAGAAATGAAATTAACAACAGCAAGGGAAAGACTAAAGCTGTTGCTGTCAGTGCAGGCTGATGGTCAACACAAATTCTGTACACATATGTAGGCTGTCATTTTTATTTAAGGTGCAGTGATTTATCTCAAGCCCTCCTTAAGACAGCAAATGTTGTAATCAAGCATTCAAAGCTGGAGTGGGTTGAAAAGTTCCTGGTGTTAACTATTCTTTGATCGTTTATTTCAAAACAGATACCCCTCAAAAATACACCTGTGCAATAATACTGTGACTTTAGCCAATAATCATTGAAAGAATCAGTCTAAACGCTCTTAAAAGTCCATAAAAGAATCAGAAAGTCATCATGACACAAGTTATGCAGAAATAATCCACCCACTCACTCCAAAATAGGCAACAAAAGCAACCCTCACTAGAATAACAAAACCCTACATAAGTCAGAAAACTGCAATGACTGTAAAATTACAGGTTTTTTATACCAGAGCTACAAGCTCCAAGTTCACCAATTCCTTAAGTTACAGCACTTTTGCAACATTAGCAGTCCATTTAGGCTAAAAGAAGCAACTGACAATTCGATTTTACCCTTGTGCCTTTCCTACAGCTATAATATGTTCCTATTCGCACCACATCTAGAACAGATTACCTGAGAAACATGTCTCTGTTCAGTCTGCTTGACAGATCTCCATGAACAGCCCATCACCAGCTTGTTATTTCCTAAAATCATACAAAAGGTAGGGAGTGATCTGGAAGCTTTTTTCCAGCGAAAGCCTTAACCATTTCACAGGAAAAATATTCTCTGAAGGGCCCTTGGATAATCTGATCAAAAACTAGGGTTATTCCATCAAGGAGAGTCACCATCGCACTTTATGGAAACCTAGGTTACGAGCGTCTGTGTGCGCACACAGGCAGGTGAAGGCACGTTGCCCATTCTGCGCCAGGTCCCCTCCCCTGGCCCTGCAGGAGATGCCGCTCACACGTGTCAAACTCGAAGATGCCAAGGCTCAAGGAGCGTTCAGCGTGAGGCGAGCGTGCCCGTGGCACGTGCATTTCAGGCAGAAGATGAGGCTTTCAGACACTATAGGCAAAACTGCCATTTTTTCCCCCATTAATAGTTGAGTTTTTCATGGGGAAAAAAAAATAAAATTTCTTTGCTCTCACACCAAATTTTACGGGGGGGGGGACTAAATATATAACCATTTTTTGTTAGATCTACTTTGCCCTAACCAGATCTTTGCATGGGACCAAAACAGTGAAGGAAGCCTGGTTTTATTAAGGCATCACCTAAGCGCTAACCCTATCCTAGAATAACCTTTACAGACATCACTAGGAAACCCACAAAACTCCTTTTTGGATCAGATTTCCTTACAAGCACTGAAGTTACCAAAATACTTCTAAAGGTACACAGCTTTGGAAAGTCGAAGCTGACAATGCCCCTTTACATTCTACTGAGGGTATCTACAAGTGTTCCGAGCTTTAAAGCTTCAGCAATGCTCACTTTTACATCAGTTGAGATGTTCTCTTAAAAGGCATTTGTCACCTACAACTGTTACCATGGAGAACAAAGATGCTTTGAGGATGAAGGTGAACTTGAATGTTACCAGAAAGCGGTGCAGAAATGAGCATTATGGTGGCAGAAATTTTTGTCTTGCGTTCTCAAATTGAGGGCCATGAAAAATTACAGCCATTGCGAGACGGCCATAAGTTGCGTATGACCAGCAGCTGCCACGCTGAAAAAGCAGGAGATAAACAGTAAGTTTGGGCAATTCAGTTTCTGATGGTATTACTATTTACGAGCTGATGCTGAAAGAAAAAGTTCTCCACATGCGAAGAATTACGGCCAAAAACTGCTGTTAACTCCACGGACAGGTTTTCAAGCACGGCAGCACATCCCATGTCAGGGAATGTTCATTTTTAGGGCAGCTGGAGTATTTTGCATCACTCTGCTGCTCTGTGCTGCACGGTCCCCCCGGCGCAGCCCTGCGCCAGCACCAGCCGTGGCGGGCAGGGGCACCGGAGCCATCCCAGCGGATGGCTGACCCCTCTGCAAGTGGCACGGAGGAACGTCCCCCCACATCAGCTCTGCACGTGAACATTATCAGGCGCTGGGCGGATCTGGATTTTCCGGCCTTGAGAGATCAGAAGGGAGAAAAACCACGCTCGTGTCTCAAGCTCATGTGCCAAAGTATCGCAGATAAGTCGCCGCAGAAAGAGGGTATGGCTCCCATGGAGCAAGATTTGAAGATTCAAGGGGAATCCACCACTTCTCTGAAACTGTGTTCAGTGTGTTAATCGCCCAAACTGTTAGAAATACATTTCTGATTTATTTTTAATTTGAATATATCTGGCCTTTGGTTCTTTTTATGCCTTTCTTTACTCGGTTCAAAAAGCCTTTAGTGCTCCGTATTTTCTCCTACTGAAGGTACTCACATACCATAATCATATCTCTTCTTGATCTTCCTTTTGATATGCTAAACACCTTCAGCTCCCTATACATTTCCTTGTAACACATCTCCTACAGCCCTCAAATGACTTTTTGTAACTTTTCTGATCCAGTGAAATTCTCCTGCATCCTTTTTAAAGCATGGAAGCCAGAACTGTATGTAGTGTTTTATTATCAGCATGTCTAAGAGGTAAAAATCACCTCCCCTCTCTAGTTCTAACAGAACCTGGAATGTAAGACCGCGTTGGCACCCTGGTGAAATATCCTTGCTAATGAATGAATTACAAAGGTAGCGACATGACATAGAAGGCCTCTTAAAAGCCAGGTGGCCAGGCAAGGGAGAGACAGCAGATAGCGAGATCATTTTCTCACATGACAAAATAAAGCATAAAAGAGGAATTGGCACAATCCTAAGTGATAGGGACAGAAAAGCACCACTTGGCTACAACCCAGGCAACTTAATTATCATCATGACTTGTTCGGGAAGACAGCCTTTTAACTCCACTGTGATCCAGGTCTATGCTGCTCCAAAGGATGCCAAGGAGAGGAAACTGTGCGATTCCGCAATTAGAACTGAGCTGGACACACATCAGAAGCAGCGAGGCATGAACTGCTACAATTTGTGAGACTCCGTGTCCTTTATGAGCAGAGTAAAACCAAGAAACAAACGCAGAGGGGAAATTCTGCAAAGCGCCGACAGAGAATGACACCGCTCAGAAAGACAGGACTGCAGTAACGTGAAGTTCTTGGAAGAACCAGAGTGCGGCATTTTTAAGTGTAAAGATAATGACAAAGAAATAAAATTACAGACCCCACGTGATGCTTGTGATGGATAGAGGTGATAGACTGGAAACCAGGAAAGCTCCCAAAGGAGTTGGAGATTGCAGCTCGGCTAAGTAGGACAGTGACTGAGGAGGAGCGTGGTGGCGAGCGCGGGGAGCTGGAGAGGATCCCCGGGAAGCCGGGAGCGCTCTGTCTCGCTGCAGAGCTCAGCGGGGCCGGGGAAACGGCGTGGCCAGGTGCCACACAGCCATGCATGGGGAGCAGGAAAGAGCCCTGCCGTTTGGGGTAAGTCGGTCTTGGTAACGGAATTACGAGAGCTACATTAAATACAGACGATCTCACCGGTCACTGAGCCATACCTGAATACAGACAAGTATTTATTGCTTGCTAAAAGAAGTACAGCCCATGCCTTGAAATCCTGTTGGTGGATTTTGAAACCACCAATTAACATTTTCCTAAGCATAGCTCTTCACAATAAAACTACAGATTTACTTTTGAAACTGCACAGACAGGAAAAAGTACTTGCAGATGTTTTACAACATGGTTCTCCCTATGCAGTCCCCGCGGCACAGCCGCACACTACAGACATGCACTGTTAGTGCTGCCACCCATGCAGTTTCTTTGCAGCCAAATTAACGCTTCCCTCTGCTAAACCAGCCTATTGCTTAGATGAACATTATGTTTTCCTACCACGGTTCTAGTTGGTTCGAGCAACTTTGCAACAGCTTTCACACTGCTCCCCTCTGTGCCTTCCAGAAATCCTCACAAACCCTTACCTACATCCCTAACCACCTTCTACGCTTACTGTCACGCTCCTCACACCTAGGCACCCATTTCCCTTTTCCTTCCCCCTTCCCCTTATTTTGCTGCTCTTACTTCACGCAGTCGCGTACATTTCCAACGTGCGGGAGACAGAGGGTCAGAAGAAGGATCCATAAACATAATCCAGCTCGTCTGCAGCACTCTTGTGTTTCAGAATACATTGGGGAATACTATCAATTTTGCAACAGTACGTGACAGTAACAGCTGTCATTAAGAGCTGCAATATTAAAATACCTGGTAAGAGAAAGTTACTGAGGACTTCTGGGCCAAAACTGCACCTTTTTGGGCTCTCTAGCAGAACAGCAGTGCCTCTGCATTAACAGAAGAAGTTAGAAGGTGCAGAGATAGCAATAAATAAGGTGTGGAATATCTGAAGGGCAAATTTTGAGATGCCGCATTTACATCTGACTCCCTTTGACAACAATCAGAAAAGGAGACAGCTCTGCACATCTCAGGATTTGGCAAGCGCCCACCAGCAGCATTTTCAGGTTTTAATGCTTTGGGCAAAATCTTCATTTTATGTAGAGAAATGCATCTGCAATAATTTAACTGTAGTCATCATAATCAACAAGCTATTATACACACAGACTGTTGGTTGTGTGGTTGTCTGTGTTGCACAGAATTGCTGTGTAATTCACATGCGCACACAGTTCAAAACTCAAATTACAGTAGCGTGTTGACCATTATGTTTACATTTTGAAAATAATATATCCTTCCAAAGTTACCTCAACATGCAGAAATCTTCAGAACACCATGTGAAAAAAATAGTTGAAAGACCAGCATAATAAAGTACTATTTAGAATTCCAGGGGAACCCATTTTGTCTCTATACAGATTTTTTCAGAATTGAGAAAACTTCAGGATTCATCAATTTCAACATTAACACAGGCTTTCACATCTACTATTCAAAACCTTTTTCTTGGGCAACAATATTTAAAAAAGAAAATTGCCAGTATCTTAATATAAGTCACAGTCTAGAAAATCACATCTCTAGAAAAAATCTGGGAAGAAACACTAGCAGTAGCATATTTAGTGTCCTTCACTCAACTTTATATGCACGTTGGAGTACCCATACACAGCTTCACAGCACCACTCAGTACTGCCTGATAATGTTCAGTCTCCCATCACGAAACTACATAAATTTCAGTGGAAAAAAATAAAAATGAAGATGGCATAAATATTTTACATAAAAGTCCCACTTTAGCTTAGAACTTTGAGTGGTGTATTCCTGTGCTTCCAGATTAATAACGCAGCAGCACAGGTCACATATTGCTTGTATTTATGTGCACCCAAACCCCCTCTATGGCTTCATCACTCTGAAAAAACTAAACTGCCAAGACAGAGCAGATAAGGTGTTGAAAACCTGAATACTTAATTTTCAATATTTTAACTTTTGTATTTTATAAGATCCATTATACGGTGTGTACCTGTACACATATGCACCCAAAATCAATCTGAATTTTCATGACAGTACTCAGGGAAATTATGGGAAATTTCAGTTTGCCACAGATAAAATTAATACATAGCTTTAATGAGTATACTATACACAAGGTCTTTTGTTCTTAATTTGCATCAGATGGCTAAAAAAGATAGTAGCATCTATAAATACTGATGAAAATAGATATAGATGAAGTCAACAGTAATTTTCTGGCACAAAATATGAGCAGAAGTCAATGTCATTTTAAAGATAAACACGCATTTTTCATAGCAATAAATAATGCTATAAATCCTACCATACTGGATTGCAAATAACTTCAGCTGAATAAAACTGCATGACATGGGATTTACTTATCCTGTATGTTCACAGAAACAACTTGTTCTCTGACAGCACTCATTCTTGGCAATTTATTGCAGCTGTCAGCAGCCAATTTGTTCAGATTACTGCTATGCATAAAGGTGTAACAATCATGAGGATTTATTAGCTGATTATCGTAAAGGTGACAGTCAGGATCGCCTTCAAAAACGCAGATGATAAGAAAGTTAAATAATTACATGAAGATTAAAATAATTTCACCTTCATTTTGATCTTAGTATTACCTACATAAACTTCCTGCAGTATGTGTTTTTAATCACAGGAGTATACTGGCTCAATACGGAAGAGAAATTATTTGCTCATAGCAAAAATGTGAATATTAAATGCGCTCAGACTCAACAATACATATACACATGCATACGTATTTCTTACAACACATACATACTTATTTTTACTTATCAGATGGAGCAATGACTAATACTGCTCATGCAAGTCCACATGCTTATTCGAAGGCAAGAAGGCTGACCCTGTGGCTGCTGG